>CAUYRH010003617.1:0-52207 GCA_963574655.1 Perodicticus potto
ATATCCTTCTGTGATTTAAAAAAGGGTCAGGAGAAAACTTCTAAATACGGATCAAAATTGTTTTCACATAGTAAATGAGAAAATATCATGAATGTTATATTAATCAGGTTGATAAAAATATCTCCAATTGTATGTGAAGCCCACAAAAAAAAAAAAAATAAAATAAAATAAAAAAAAAATACTGTCAGAAAACTAGGAATAGGAAGAAAGTTTCTCATATGCTAAGAGCATTTATGGAAAAATCATAGCTAACATTATGCTCTATGGTAAGAAACTGAAAATTTTCTTTCTAAGATCAAGAATGAGATATCTTTCATCTTGCTATTCAACATTGTACTGGAAGTTATAGCCAGCACAATTAGACAGGAAAAATAAAAATAAACTAAAAGTTATCCAAATTAGAAAGGAGAATAGAATATTCCAAAGAATCCACACACACACACACAAAGTAATAAATTAATTCCACAAAGTTGCAGGGTACAAAGTCACCACCAAAAATCAGTTGTTTCCTACATGAACAATTAGAAAAGGAAATTAAGAAAGCAATTCCATTTACAATAGTATTTGAAAGGCTTGTGCATTGAAAATTGTAAAACATTGCTGAAAGAAATTAAAACTATAATAAATGGGAAAAAAACCATGGATAGGAAGACTTAATAGAGATCTATGGGTTGATTGCAATCCATATCAAAATTCCAATGGTCTTTTTTGTAAAAATGAAAAATCTAATCCTCAAATCCATACAGAAATGGAAAGGACCCAAATAACCAAACCAATACTGGGGAAAAAAAGGAATGAAGTTATGTGATTCATTCCTTTTTTTAAGTTTAAAACTTAGTGCAAAGCTAGTAATTAGTGTGGTTTGCATGTGGTTTGTCCCTACCAAAACTAATGGTGAAATTTGATCCCCCAATGTGGCCGTGTGGGAGGTGGGGCCTGGTGGGAAGTATTTGGGTCATGGAGGTGGATCCCTGGTGAATAGATTAGTGCCCTCCCTTAGGGATGAGTGAATTCTCCCTGTTTTAGGAATGGATTGCTTATCGCAAGAGCAGATTGTTAAAGAGCCTGGCTTCCTTGGTTCTCTTTCTTATTTCCTCTCTCTTCCCATAATCTCTTTGTACTTACCCTCACACTTCCACTTTCTACTGTGAGTGGAAGCAGCATGAAGCTCTCACCAGGTGCAGCTGCCCAATCTTGGACTTGGCAGCTACTGAATCATTTACCAAATAAACCTGTTTCTTCGGTAAGTTACCCATCCTCAGGCATTCTATTATAACAATTTGAAATTGACTAAGATAGTAAGTAAATAAAACAGTCCGGTACTAGCATGAGGATAAACAGAAGACTAATGGATTAGAATCGAGAGTTCAGAAAAAAAACTGATACATGTGACAAAGGCACCAAGTCCATGTAATGGGGGAAAAAATTGTCTCTTCAACATATGGTTCAAAAGAATATAGTTGAACCCTTACTTCACACCACATACAAAAGTATGTAAAAATTAACTCACAATGGATCACTATTTTAAATACAAGAACTAAACCATAGAACTCTCAGAGGAAAGCATAGAAGAAAATCTTCAAAAAACTCTAGATTTGATAATGAATTCCTAGACATGACACAAAAGCATAATTAACAGAAGAAAAAATAGACAAATTGGACTGTATCAAAATTTGAAAATGTTTATACATCAAAGAACACTATCAGCAGAGTGAAAAGACACCCTACAGAATGGTAAAAAATATTTGCAAATCATATATCTGATAAGTGTCCAGCATCCAGAACATATAAAGAATTCTTACAACTTAACGTTAAAAAGACAATCCAATTGAAAAATGGTCAAAGGACTTGATTAGATATTTCTCCAAAGAAGATGAGAAGATGCTCAGCATCACTAATCATTAGGGAAAAGCAAATTAAAACCACAATGAAATACCACTTCATAGCTACTAGGATGGCTATAATTTTAAAAAGTGGAAAATAACAAGTTTTAGCAAGAATGTGAAGAAATTGGAGCCCTTCTGCATTACTGGTAGAAATGTAAGGTGGTACAGCTGCTGGGGGAAACAGTTTTCCAGTTTCTTAAAGAGCTAAACATAGAAATTCTGTGTAAAGCCGCAGTTCTACTCCTAGCAATCTCAATAGCCAAAGGACTTGAAAGCGGGGATGCGAACAGATTCTTGAATGCTAATGTTCATCTCAGCATTATTCGTAATAGCTGAAAGTTGGAGATAACTCTTGTGTCTATTGACTGATGGATGGATATTCAATGTGATATATAAATACAATGGAATATTACTAAGCCTTTAATGAATGAAGTTCTCATACATGCTATCCCATGTATGAGACCTGGAAACTCCATGCTGAGTGAAATAAGCCAGAGACAAAAGCACAAATATTATATGATTCCACTAAAATGATATATCGAGCATAGGCAAATTGACAGAGACAGCAAGTAAATTAGAGATTACCAGGGGCTGAGGGGAGGGGAAACAGGAAGCTTCTGGTTACAGGTTTCTGTTTGGGATGATGAAAATGGTTTTGGAAGGAGTTGCACAACATCGTGAAAGTAATTACTACTACTGAATTGCACTGCTAAAAATGGTTAAAATGAGGGGTGACATCACAAGATAGCCAACTAGATATTCCACACACACAGAGAGAGAATGAATAAATAACTACAACTAAATCAAAATAACTAAAAGAGAATACCAGAGAAGAGAAAGAAGCATCAGAAATCCTGTAATGCACAAAGCCCCAGTTTGGCTGTGCACAGCAGGGAAGGAAACAGCTCACCTCCATCACCCTGTCCCCAGTCAAGATCAGCCTAGAGTCAGGAGAGACTCCTGCCTGAGGAGAGAAGGTAAGCTAGAGGACTGGGCAGCTCCTTCCCACTGTGGACACCTGCAGTCTTTGCTCCTGGAGACGCCCATAGTCCTCATGGGCTCAGGGCGCAGCTGATGGAGCTCCCCAGAGTTCACACACTGCACTGCTCCCTGAGAAGGAGCTGGTGCTGTGTCCCTACCCCTCATGGCCTGAGCTGCACCATCTTGGGACTGTAGCCACTTTTGGACTGTGTCCTGCTCGAGGGATGAGCAGCCATCACAACCCTCTGTCCCTGAGTCTTTGCTGTCAGTGCACCATGCCCTCCTGATGGCACACCATGCCTAAGCTAAGCTGTTACAACATACCCCCCGTGGCCAAACTGCTTCTGAGGCTCTCCATTCCACCACCACCACCACCACCCGACATTTCAGTCATAGGTGCAGCTTGCTCCTTAGGGCCTGAGCTGACATGGTGCCCCAATGCCCTGGGATCTCAGCCTTCTGGCACACCAGAGCAGTCACACCCCATCTCTGCACTAAGCTGAGGCAGTGTCCCCCCACCCCAAGGTGACCAAACCAATGTGGTGTCCCTCATTCCAGAGAACTGGAGCCTCTGCTGTCCTGTGTGTCCATTCTTTCTGGAGCAAATCTAACATGGTGCCACTTATCCCAGGGTATAAGAACCTTGCTTGATCTGTCCCACTCCACCCTCCAGGCTAAACAGCCACAGTTTCCCACCTCCCAGGAACTAGGCTAGTACTCCCAGAGTCCAAGCTGGTGAGGCATCCCTTCCCTAGAGAGTGGTACATCACTCCTCTGCTCCTTGCCCCCCAGGGCCTATGCCACAGGTGTGCCTGGTTATTCCTGCATCTTTGCTGCTGCTGCAACCAGCTTTATAGAATCTGGGCCACTGCCATGCCCTACCATCCCAGGGTTCGGGGACACTACTATGTGGTATCTCATCTCCTAGGGCACAAGCTGCCATGGTTTCTTGCTGGTTCTGAGATCTAATTGCAGCTGTGCCCTGTTTTCTGGGGACAACCCTCAGAGCACTTCCTCTTCCCTGAAGCCATGCAGGGCGCTTGTACCCTGGATCCTAGCACCACTACAGGTGCCTGTGGGCCATGTCAGATGCAAAACCAAAAGAGATTCCTTGGCTAAGAATTCTCACTGTGGAGAAAACAAGAACTGATGGACTCCTAAAGCCCTTACCACCAAGGACCCTACTCTACGCTGCCACCACCACTGCCACAGAACTGCAGTCTAGATCACTGGGACGCCTGTAGTCATCACTGATGTTGATCACAGCTAAGGAAGCTGCATGGAAACTTACACCACTGCATTCACCTGGAACCAGGCCCATGAATTCTTGGCCAACTGGCTCCCTCAAGCCCATATGTAAGTGAAAGTCTTTTCCTAAAAAGCCACAATGTCAAGTTTGAGAGAGGTGATTGCTCCACCAGATGCAAAGACATCAATGCAAGGACACAAGAAACACGAGGAGGCAAGGAAACATGACACTACCTAAAGAACACAATATTCTTCAGTAACTGACTTGAAAGAAATAAAATTTTACAAATTGCCTGAAAAGGAATTCAAAATATTGATCTTAAGGAAACCCAGGAAGATATTAGAGAACATGTATTGGCAATTCAATGAAATCAAGAAAACCATTCATCATCTGAAGAAGAAACTCAACAAAGAGATAGATATTATAAAAAAGAACCAAATAGAAATCTTGGAGCTAAATAATTCAATCAGTGAAATAAAAAAAATAAGTTTGAGAATTTCAACAGTGAATTTGAAGGTAGGCCATTCAAAATGAATTAGTCAGTGGGAAAAAAAGAAGGAAAAGAGTAAAAATAGCCTATGGGATTTATTTGATACCATTAAGCAAACAAATGTTTCCATTATGGGATTTTCAGAAGAAGAGATAGAGGTAGGGATAGGAAGTTCATTTAATGAAATAATTTCTGAAAACTTCCCAAGTCTTGGGAAAGATATGAACGATCAGATGCATGGACCTTAAAGTTCTCCCAGACATAACCCAAAGAGATGTTCTGCTGAGAAATCTGCTGATGGTCTAATGGAAATTCCCTCATATATGACATGATGCTTTTCTCCTGCTGCTTTAAACATTTTCTCTTTGTCTTTGATTTTTGACATTATAGGCCTGAAAACCAAGTATCCAACTCAGTCTGGCAAGCTACCCCTGCTTGTGTCTGCCCCAGGGAATGGTAAATCAGCTTTGAGCCGCCTATCCAAGCAGAAGACGACGACAAAGAATCCAAAAGAACAGCAGCAGGAACAGCCACAACCAAGTACAAGTGCAAATTAACTGCCTCAGTCAGGTGTGTTGCTGACTGCACAGTGGGGTCTGTTCTCTGGTTACACATGAAAACCTCCTTTCCACTGTATGTTTCAATTCCACCATCCACCCCAGTTAGAAAAATCTCCCTCTTCCTCCTTACTCCCATTGAGGGAGAGACCTCATGTAGATGTGCATTGCTTTGGATTTAGAATGCTATAGTTAAAGCATTATAGTCAAAAGTCAAAACAAAGAGAAAATGTTTAAAGCAGCAAGAGAAAAGCATCATGTCATATATGAGGGAATTCCCATTAGACCATCAGGAGCTTTCTCAGCAGACATCTTGCTGGGAGAGAACAGGATGACATATTCAAACTGCTAGGGGGAAAAAAGCCAGCTGTGACTTCTATACCTGGCAAAGCTGTCCTTAAGAAATGAAGGTGAAAGAAAGTCTATCACAGGTAATCCAAAGCTGAGGGAATTCATCACTGGTGGCCCTGCCTTAGAAGAAATACTTGAGTTCTTTAAGCAGAAACCAAAGGATGATAATAACCCCCATGAACACATATGAAATTATAAAATTCACTAGTAGAGGTAAGAACATAGTCAAATTCAGAATATTCTAATACTATAATGGTGGTGTGTGAATTATTCATATCTCCAGTGTGAAAGTTAAAAGTCAAATCATCAAAAATAACTACAGCTGGCTTGGTGCCTGTAGCTCACACAGCTAATGCGCCAGCCACATACACTTGAGCTGGTGGGTTCAAATCCAGTCAGGGCCCACCAAACAATAATGACAACCAAAAAAAAGCTGCAACCAAAAAAAAGCCCGGCGTTGTGGCAGATAGTCCTGTAGTCCCAGCTACTTGGGAGGTGGAGGCTGGAGAATGGCTTGAGCCTAGGAACTGGAGGTTGCTGTGAGTTGTGATGCCACAGCACTCTACCCAGGGGGACAGCTTGAGGCTCTGTCTCAAAATAAAATAAAATAAAATAAAATAAAATAAAATAAAATAAAATAAAATAAAATAAAATAAATAACTACAGCTATAGTAAGTAGTTAAAGAATACATAATATAAATATATGCAAGTTATGAAATTTAAAACATAAATTGTGAGGGAGAGGGCTAAAATCTAGAGTTTTTCTTGGTAACAGAAGTTATCAGCTTTAAAAAGTCAGTTATAACAATAAGATGTTTTATCTGCGGCACCTGTAGCTCATTGGGTAGGGCACCAGCTACATACACCCAGGCTGGCAGGTTTGAACCCAGCCCAGGTCAGTTAAACAACAATGACAAACTACAATAAAAAAATAGCCAGGCATTGTGGCAGATGCCTGTAGTCCCAGCTAATTGGGAGGCTGAGGCAAGAGAATTGCTTAAGTCCAAGAGTTTGAGGCTGCTGTGAGCTGTGACTCCACGGCACTCTACCCAGGGCAACAGCTTGAGACTCTGTCTCAAAAAAAAAAAAAAAAGATGTTTTATGTAAGCCTGATTGTAATCACAAAACCCAAAACTGTAATAAATATATAAAGAGAAAGAATCAAAGCATAGTACTACAGAAAATTATCAAATCACAAAGATGGACAATAAGAGAGAAAGAACATTACCAAGCATCTAAAAAACAACCATAAAACAAATGACAACATGGCAGTAGTAAGTCCTTACCTGTCAATAATAACCTCAAATATAAATGGATTACAGTCTTCAATCAAAAGGCATAAAGAGGCATAAAGGACAAAACATATAAGATCTAACTATAAGCTGCCTACAACACATCCATTTTAGCTTTCAGGACAAATAGGTTGAAAGTGGAAGCATAAAAGAAGAGATTCCATGCAAATGGCAGCCAAAATAGAGCACAGACTGCTACAATGTCTATCCAATCAAATGGACTTCATGTCGAAAATCGTCCTGAGACAAAGATTGCCATTATTTAGTGAGAAAGGGGTCAAGTCATCAAGAGAACACAATTGTAAATATATATGCAACCAACATTGGAGCACCTAAATACATAGAGCAAACATGAAAAAAGAAACACGTAGCAATTCAGCGATAATAGGGTACTTCCATACTCCACTGTCAACCATGGCTAGATCAACCAGACAAAACAAACAAGGAAATATTGGACTTAAATTGCACTTTAGACCAAATGGCTGCCACAGATGTATACAGAGCATTTCATCCAATGGCAGCAGAAAATACATAATTCTTCTCAAGCATACAGAACATTCTCCATGGTAGACCATATGTTAGGCCAGAAAACGAGTCTTAATAAATTGAAGAATATTGAAATCATATCTAGCATTGTTTTAGACCACAATGGCATAAACTACAAACAACAAACAAAGACATGATAAGAAAACTATAGGCCAATTTCTGGGATGAATATTAATGTAAATATTCTTAATAAAATATCATTAAACCAAATCCAGCAACACATCAAATAGATTATACATCATGGCCAAGTGGGATTTGTCCCTGGCATACAAGACTGGTCTAACACACGCAAATCAATCAGTGTGACACATTACATTAACAGAATGAAAGGTTTGAAGGCTTGTGAGCATCTCAATTGACATTGAAAAAGAATTCCACATAGTCCAACATCCTTTCTTGATAAAAACTCTCAGCAGTTTAGATATAGAAGGAAAATTTCTCAATACAATAAAGGTTATTTTTGAAAACCTCACAACTGACATTATAATTAACAGAGGAAACCTGAATGCATGTCCACTAAGTGCCTGTACAAGGCAAGGATGCCAACTCTCTCTGTTTCTAGTCAACAAAGTACTGAATGTCCTAGCAAGAGCAATCAAACAGAAAAAAACTAAATAAATAAAAGCCATCCAAATTGGAAAGGGACAAGAAAAATTATCTCTATTTGCAGATGACATAATTCTATATATGGAAAATTCCAAAGATTCCTGTAAAACTGGTAACATTAATAAATGAATTAAATGAAGTTGTAAAATACAAAAATCAACATAAAAGTTAGTAGCACTTTTATACATAAATAATGCGATGAAAGAAAAATCAAGACAAGCAATCACGTTTACAATAGCATCAAGAGAAAATAAGATATTTCGGAATTTAATCAATTAGATGAAAGATCTGTACACTGAAAATTATGAAAGCATTGATGAAAGAAATTGAAGAAAACTAATTGGAAAGATATCCCATGCCCGTGGATCAGAAGAATTAATATAGTTATAAGGTTCATACCACCTAAAGCAATATACAGATTCAATGTAATCCCTATCTAAGTCTTGATAGCATTTTCACAGAAATAAAAAAAATATTCTAAAATCCATGTGGGACCACAAAGGACTTTGAATAGCCAAAATAATTCTGAGAAAGAAAAACAAAGGTGTGGGAACCTCAGCCTGAAGGTCACATGTGCCCTTCAAGGTCCTTAAGTGAGACCTTTTGACTGAATCCAAATTTTATAGCACGAACCCTTTTATTAAAAAGGGGCAGCACCGCTCAGCGCCTGTACTCAGTGGTTAGGGCATCAGCCACATGCATCAGGGATAGTGGGTTCGAACCCAGACACGTCCTGTTAAACAATAATAAAAAATAGCCAGGCATTGTGGTGGGTGCCTGTAGTCCCAGCTACTAGGGAGGCTGAGCCTAGAGAATCATTTGAGCTCAAGAGTTTGAGGTTGCTGTGAGCTGGGACACCATGGCACTCTACCATGGGTGACATATGAGATTCTGTCTCAAAAAGGTGGGGCAGCAAAGAAAGAGGAAGCTTTTCTTGCTTCCTTTGGTGACTAAAAAAACAATGTTGAAAAAAGCCTGCACCCCTTGTCTTACATTATAAATAAATAGCAACTCAAAATGGATAAAAGACATAAATGTAAGACCTGAAGCTATAAAAATCCTCGAAGAGAACTCCAGGGAAAAGACCCTGGATGTTAGCCTTGATGATAATTTTTTTCCAATCACACAAAAAGCTCAGGTTATAAAAGCAAAAATAAATAAGTGGGACTACATTAAACTAAAAAGCTTCCGGTAGCAAAAGCAATAATCAACAAAATAAAATGGCAACTGAGGAATTACAAAAGAAATATGCAAATCACTTATCTGACAAGGGATTCGCATCCAAAATGTATAAGAACTCATACAACTAAATAGTAGATAAACAAATAACCCAACTAAAAAATGAGCAAAGGACCTGAATAGACATTTCTCCAAAGAAGACATAAAAATGCCGACAGGTGTATGAAAAGGTGCCCAACATCATTCATCAGGAAATTCAAGCCAAAATCATGATGAGATGCCATTAGTGTGGTTGTTAGTAAAAAGCCAAACGGTGATAAATTTTAGTGAAGGTGTGGAGAAAAGGGAAGACTTGAACATCATTGGTGTGAATGTGGACTGGTGTAGCCATTATGGAAAACAGAAATTAAAAATAGAACTTCCACGTAACCCAATAATTCCTCTTCTGGCACATGTCCTTCAAAGGAAATGAAATCACAGCCTCGTGAAGATATCTGCCCTCCCACAGTTTACTGCAGCACTGTCCACAACAGCCAAGATGTGGAAATGACCTAAATGTATGTTGATGGGCAACTAACGAAACCACGGTATTACACACACACACACACAATGGAATATTAGCTGGCCTTAAAAAAGGAGGGGGTCCTGCCATTTGTCACAACAGGCATGAACCTGGAGGGTATTGTGATAAGTGAAATAAGCCAGATGCTAAAAGAAAAATAGGGTGCGCCTGTGGCTCAAGGAGTAGGGCGCCAGCCCCATATACCAGAGGTGGCAGATTCAAACCCAGCCCCGGCCAAAAAAAAAAAAAAGCTGCTAAAAGAAAAATATTGGACCCAGACAGGAAGGGCCCTGTCTTCTGTGGCGACAGACAGAAAGGAAGTTGTATATTCAGGTACCTTTGCAGTGATGGAAAATGACGGAAAGGGCATTCACTTTTCTTTTCCTCCTGGGTTTGAGCAGGGGGTAAGGCAGGAGGTCTGTGGAAGGCAAGAAGGCTTTCATCCCCAGTGACAAGGAGACAGAGGGCTCTTCAGGGACCCACCTGAAGTTGGTTTGGTGATATATGGTCATTCTCAAGTATTCTCTTCTTCCCCAAACTCCAGGAAAACAGTGAAAGAGGGATAGGTTTTCAAAGTGTTAACCCACCATGGAAAAACGATGGGAGGGGAATCAGCTGAAAATGAACGTCATCAAACTGAAGGGCAAAGGGCACTGCCTGGAGGTGGGTGCCCTGCAGACACCTGCAGAAGGAGTTCAGTGAGGAGGGACTCAGTTTCCATTGTGTAGGTGCCAGGACACTCAGGGCCCAGGTGAGGAATGATGGGCTGACAGTATTGGCTCAAACTCATGGTACAGATCATTTTTATTCCTCAGTCCCCATTCCATTATAGACACCAGACATCACCACTCCCAAGATTTCTGGAGGACAAAAAGAAGACATTCATATCTTCATATTTGCTATACTGGTGTGGCTCACCCCCTGTAAGCCCCGTGGAGAGTCGGGGAGGGCCATTTCCACAAGGAAAACTTGGGGTGCTGCTAATGCCAAGAAATAGTATAGCAGTGGGAATGGGTGCTGGGCAGACAAACACCAATCTACCCCTGGGCATGATATTTTTAAGCTAGATTTTAAGAAAGAGAAGGAGAAAGCCAACAAAGCATTGGGTAAAATGTTCCAGAAAGAGGGAACAGCGTGTACGAGGGCCTCGAGTGGGAAGGAAAGAGATTAATATATTCAAAAACCAGAAAGAAGATGAGAGTGTCTGTTTCTTAAGGAGTAAAAAGAAGAGTGTGAGATGAATTTCAGAGGTAGGAGGGACCGGATTTTGCAGACTCTTGTGAATAATCGTATAGTCTGGCTTCTTTCCAAAGCATGGTGAGAAGCCCCTGAAACAGAGCTGACTGAATCCTGGCTGCGTTTTGTTCTGTGTGGAAAATTAGGACAGAGTGACAGGATTAAGTGAAGGTGAAAGCGGCTTGGACCAAGTGATGGCAGTGAAGATGGAAAAACGGAGCCAGACAGGAAGTATATTTTTGGAGGCCTTGCTGTTGTACCTTGGTTCCTCCACAATCCGTTTACATAACAGCGAGGAGAGTCTCCCTAAACTATAAATCAGATGATGATTGTTGAATGAATAAAGTTCTGATGCACACTTTCTGTAGATCAGATAATTAAGCAAAAAATACCATAATACTGTTTTACTTAATAAGCACTCATATAGAACTTGAGTGTCAAATAACTGAGGCCCAAAGAGGTCAAACAATTTGCCTGAGGTCACGCATGGTGCAGCAAATGGTGCGGTGGCTCCAGGCGTGATGCTTCTAGTCACGTACCCTGCCATGGCTTTTGACATCCAGGGTTCAGGCATTTTGACAAATTTAAAATAAATGTTTTTTTTTAAATACTCTGAACCTTTGGAAACCGAATGGATAAAATATCATGTGTAAAACAACAACAACAAAGAGTAGATTCATAATTGAGAAGAAAAATTCAAGTATAAAAATTCAAAGGGAATTTTTAGGTAATGTAACACGCATAATTGAATTCAGGAACTTATAGCAATAGATGGATTATGACAGCTTACCCAAGCAAGCAACAAGATAAGGTAGACTTTAAGAAAAAAAAAACAACAGCAGCAGATCAAGCAAGTAAGAGGCAAACAATATGTGCCAAAGGCAGTGACTGTGAGCCTGGCAGGGCCCTGATCTCAAGGCTGCCTGGCGGATCCTGGTTATATGATCGATCAGTCGCCCTAACCCACTAGCAGCCGCCTTTCTACAGAAAGGTGTGCTGCAACTTTAAAATGCCAGTGCATTCTTTGATTCTGCTCTGAAAATTAGGAAATACATCCTCAGTTAATAAGGCAATTCCTTCCATTTAGACTCGGCACATGAAGGGAAGCCTCAGTTTCTGCATCTGTCAACATTTGGGCTCTAAGCTCCTTTTGGCTTTACCTGGAGAAAGTCACCTTGGCCAGACTTATATGTAAATGGCTGAATTGGGGATTTATTGTTTCCACATTTTTATTTGTAAAAATACAAGTCTTTTGTGATATGTATGTTTTCAGATACGTTTTAAACCTAAAGAAACACATATGTGAACATTGAAAGCTCTGCCCACACCAACTCCTACTTCGATAGCCCCAGAGGTAACCACCACCTAGAACTGGCACATCCTTCCAGATTTTACATGTACAAAATACACACTTTTGCCTTTTAAAAAAAGTTACATACACAGGTCTACTTTTGACTTACTGTATTATCATCCTCTTCAACTTCACTATAAATAGAGCTACTTCTTTTAATAGTTGTTAATATTCCATGTTACGGAGGTATCATAATTTATTTAATTAATGACCCACTGATGGGCACTAAAAGTTCCTTTTGATTTTCCCTCTTACAAATAACAGCACAGTGAACATCCTTGGGGATAGCTTTGTTCACTTACATGACAATTTCTGCGAGACAGATTCTGAGAAACGTATTGCTGGTTCTGTGAGACACGACACATTCTTGGAAGTGCAATTGTGGGTTAAAAGGTAAGGACAACTTAACATGTGGTATACACTGCCGAAATTCACTTTCAGAAGTTAGTATTTGTTTGCACTTGATTTCTCTAAAACTCTTGCCAACAATGCATAGTATCATTCTTCATCATTGCCAGTTAGATAAGTAAAAATATTCATTTTAAGTTTCATTTCCTTCATGATTTATGAAGTTACTCATGTTTCCGTATGTTTCAAAATCATTTCCACTTGATTTTTTTCAAAATCAATTATTCATATCCTTTGCCTGTTTTACTATTGATGTTGATCTTTTTCCTGCAAATGTATAAGAGCTTTTACCATAGTAAGAATGTTGACCGTAAGGCTGAACGCAGTGGCTCAGTTGTAATCCCAGAACTCTGTGAAGCAGAGGCAGGTGGATTGCTTGAGTTTAGGAGTTTGAGACCAGCTTGAGCAAAAGTGAGACTCTATATCTAAAAAAAACAGCTGGGAGTTGTGGCAGGCTTCTGTAGGCCCAGCTACTCGGGAAGCTGAGGCAAGAGAATTGCTTCAGCCCAAAAGTTTGAGGTTGCTGTGAGCTATGACACCATAGCACTCTACCCAGGGCAACAAAATGAGACTCTGTCTCAAAAAAAAAAGAAAAGAAAAGAATGTTAATCCTTTGTCAAGAATAAAAATGATAATATGTTCCCCAACTTTTTTTAATTTTTCAACTTTAAGGTCTCCTTTACCGAACAAAAGCTGCTTGGTTTTTACTTAATTAAATATATTGTACTTCCTTTTATAACTTCTGGATTTTATATTATGCCCTAGCCTAACATTATGGACCTGGTCTCCCATATTTTGGTTTAGTAATTTGATGTGTGATTTCGACACTTAAATCTTGAATCACATGGCAATATTTCTAGGCTTGCAATGGCGTGAGGATCTATGTAGCCAGTGATCCCTACAGGATGTTTTTTCCCACTGTTAGTAGATATTTAGCAACTGTTTTCTCAACCTTCATGTAATCTGGTCTGTATTTGGGGAGATTGGAAAGCTAAAGAAACACTTCCTAGAGTCCCCTGGAGCCGAGCTTCTGGAAGCTTATCTTCTATCATTTTGATGCACTCACGACTCTAGGAAACAGAAGTGAGCCATCTTCCCATGGCTCCTGAGTGCTGCCATTAGCAAGGGAGCTCAGACAGTGGGAGGGTTTCTGATAGCAGCATTCCCGCATCCATCACTGGCTTCTTGGGAATCAAGGTGCAACGGTGGTAGAGACAGCTCCTTCAGGGGACTTCCTAATCCTAGAACCCAGCTGTGGACTCCCACTCTCCAGCTTCCTGAGTCCTGACAGGCAGTTGCAGAGACAGTGGCTGCTTGTTTCTGGCTCAGCGTCAGCGGTTCCCCATTGAATCGACTCTGTCTGGGCTGAGGCACTCCAGGGGCCCAGCCTAGAAAAGGGTCCCATAGCCCTTCTGAAGGTGTTGTAAACATCTCGTTCCCTATATTAAATCACTTACTGTTCAAAATACTCAGAATAACTTCTGTTTCCTGCCTTAAATCCCAACTGATGTGCTCTTTGGTTTAAATAATCGTATTAATCACTTATATTTTACATTTATATGTGAATCTACTGCTAGAATTTCCATTCTATTTCATCAATTTGTCCACCTTTCAAATTGTCCACCTTTCACATTGTTTAATTTGTCCTAATATTTGATTTTTTTTTTTTTTTTGTAGAGACAGAGTCTCACTCTATTGCCCTCGGTAGAGTGCCGTGGCGTCACACAGCTCACAGCAACCTCCAACTCCTGGGCTTAGGCAATTCTCTTGCCTCAGCCTCCCAAGTAGCTGGAACTACAGGCACCTGCCACAACACCCGGCTATTTTTCTGTTTGAACCCGCCACCTTCCGTATATGGGGTCGGCGCCCTACTCGATGAACCACAGGCGCCACCCAATTTGTCCTAATATTTGATAGAATAAATTGAATGCATCTCATGTATTCTTCTCTTTCTGAGTCAGTTTGATTTTTCTGGAATAGGTTGTTTTCCAATTAAAACTGAGAATCAACTTTTACGTTTGTCAGAATATCCATTTGAATTTTGATTAAAAGGGATTATACCACATAGTTGTTGGTTCATTTAGTGATAAGTGTGATCCTTATGAAATTGACTCATTTGGAAATGTGTTCAGTCTCTTTACTTACATGTCTTCTTTTTTTCTTTTTCTTTTCTTTTTTTTTTTTGAGACAGAGTCTCAAGCTGTCGCCCTGGGTAGAGTGCTGTGGTGTCCAGTTCACAGTAACCTCAAACTTTTGAGCTTAAGCGATTCTGTTGCCTCAGCCTCCCAAGTAACTGGGACTACAGGACTACAGGCCTGCCACAATGCCCAGCTATCCTTCTTGGTTGTAGTTGTCATTGTCGTTTGACAGACACAGGCTGGATTCAAACCTGCCAGCTCTGGTGTTCGTGGCTGACACCCTAGCCGCTGAGCTACAGGCGCTGAGCCCTTACAAATCTCCTTTTATGGCATTGTTCAACGCTTAGTACTTTTCGTTATGTAGATCAGCTCGTACTTTTTTGTGAGATTAATATTGATTATGTAGTAGTTTTTGTTACTGTGAATAAGACACTTTTCTCAATTATGTTTTAAATATATTTAAATATAGCATTTTAAACTATCTTAATAAGAACTAATGTTTATTGAACACTGCCTAGGAACCAGGCATTTTATATCTGTTATGCTTTACCTGTTATTCAGACACAAACAGAATGCTGTGGGCTTCCACTCTCAGCCCATGGTTGGCTATGAATGCTATCGGTGGAGGCAGATACCGTGAAAATTATGCATGAATCTTTTTTTGTTCATCAGCTTTTGTTAGTGTTTGTGTATTTAATGTGTGACCCAAGACAACTTTTACACAAGTATTCAGAGCCAGCTGCAGGCCGAGGTTGGATACCCCTAACAGGGTTTGTTTTTCTTGTGTTCAAAAAGCCCAGAAGTAGGGAGCCATTGCTGACATTGACCTTCCCCACATGGCCAAATAGTACTACAGTACAACATCCATTCTTAAGACGGTAGGAAAGGAAAACAGGGACACCTGCAACTTATTGTACCTCTTTGGCCAGACTGGAGGAGGTTAGCTGCTGCAACACCAAGAAGTCTGTGAAAGTATTTGATACTTGCAAACTACAAAGTAGATAAAGACCATCTGGATAAGCTTAGAATAGGTGTTCGGTGAGTCACACTCCAGAAACCAAAATTAGTGACTCACTTGCGCAAACCATCTGAGGGCAGCACAATGGTTGCCCCAGCTTCACAAAGGGGAACCGAGGCATGAGGAGCTTCAGCTGTTTGCCTGTCCTCGAGCAGGAGCAAGTGCAGAACATGCATGTCAGCCACACTGGTACAGCCATGCTGGGGTGCTCATTTATTACTGAATTATCCTGTTGTTTCTCTATGCTTTAGTTTCCCTACTTATTTCAGGCAAATGAATACGTGGAATTATATCATCCTTGTATCAGTGATCATTTTGCCCCCCGATCTCACTGCATTGGCTAAGACCTTCAGAATGAGGTCAAGTAGTGACGGTTTCTGTTTATTTTCCTATTTAAATGTGATGGCCTTTATTGTTTCATTGTTAAATGATTAAACTTGTACCAAAAAAGAATACTTTTCAAATAATAGCAAAAATAGATATTTTTCAATAATAATCAAAATATCAGTAGATATTTTTCAATAATATTTTTCAAAAATAGTATTTTTCAATAATTTTTTCCTATAATAATAATAGGAAATCTTCTTTTCTAGTCTGCACTTTAAAACATTTTCTTTTTATCACATCAGAATACCTACGTTGCTGACTAGTCTCCAATAAAATTAATAATTCATATCCTACTCAAAGTACTAGCAAAGACCTCTCTAACCCTTTCTCACACTAGTGTTTTATAAACCTCATGTTTCTTCTGCCTATTCACAGCAGAATTAAGACCTGACCAGAAACTAAACAATTGCACTGGAATACATGGGTTCTTATGTGTCAGAAGCAGTTTTCATAATACCGAGAAAGACGAGAAAAATAGGTAGGAATTTCTCTGTCAGGCCGAAAAAGTGTCTCTCTCTGCTACTTCCTTTCAGTGAGGGTCATGTTATCAGGAAACCCATTTGTGGGAATATAGCTGAGTTTTGCATCTTTGACAGTTTCTGGAAGAGTAAGAGAAATTGGCTGGGCAGGGGTTTCCCAGAAATGGGCGCCCGAGCCAAACTCCCATGCTGTGGCTTTCTCGGGAGGTATAATCTTAGAACTGCAAGCATGAGGGTAAAGGAGGAGAGCAGAGAGATGGAAAAAGTACATTTATAAGGACGAGGTGGTGTGCTACCAGGCTGGCTGCCGCATCCCAGGACAGCGCAGCCCATTACTTAGGGAATGTCATGCTGAACGCTGGGTTCTGCCCCACCCACTGTCACTGCATCAACTCCCTGGCACCTTGGGGTGGTGTAACTGTCCCTTGGCAGCCTTGGGGAAAGCCAGGCCCCAGACCTCTGAGCTTGTGAGAGTGATGACAGGCGCTCGACCATCTGTAGGGTCTGTGGGTCTGATGTGGTGCAGCGGGACAGCCACGGGAAAGCCACACCCCCGGTGGCTGAGTCGAAGTGGCAAAGGCACCTGAGGCAGAGTCTCTCTGGGTAGCAAGCAGCCTAGGCCTGGGACAGCTGAGGCCAAGGGGACCCAGGAAGGGGCACCCTGGCACTTGTACAGCAGCTGTCATTGTGACGGGGGTTAGTTACGTACTTCTGCATTACAGGAAAGTCATACGAGGCCCAGGTCATTAGGCAGCACACATCCAGCAATAGGACACAGCCCCAAGCAGGAGAAAAGGCTCTCTGAGGAAGCACATGCCCAGTTGGGACACTCCCTGGAGGCCAAATGCACAGTTGGCCTCAGCTCTGGTTAACCTGTTCAGGCCCAACTCCACATCTGAGCTTCTCTAACTGGGTTCCCCTCTTTAGAGAACCAGCTGGGAGAGCAGGTCCGATGTGTCCAGAGCTCGAGCTGTGCTCCTGACACCTTTGGACTCTGCATGGAATGACATGAGGATGAAACGCCTCCACAAAGTGCAGTGCCCCTAAGGTGGTGTGTATGCAGTGGTGCTTTAACAGTGTTTGTCCACAGTGACCATGGAGAGCCCTCGGTGCACACACACAGACTGTGGACAGTCCTTTTGTGCTTTCTCAGATGAGAAAACTGAGGCTTAGAAATTTCATGTGACTTGCCCAAGGCCACTTAGCTCTGGAGTTCAGACTTTGAACTGCGTCCCTACACGGAGTTTTTTTTTTTTTTGAGATAGAGTCCCACTCTGTTGCCCTGGTCCTGGGTCGAGTGCTGTGGCATCATAATTCACAGAAATCTTCAAACTCTTTGGCTTGACCAAACCTGGTTGCCTCAGCCTCCCGAGTAACTGGGACTATAGATGTTTGCCACTACACCTGGCAAGTTTACCTATTTTTATTTTTATTTTTTTTTTGAGACAGAGCCTCAAGCTGTCACCCTGGTTAGAGTGCTGTGGCATCACAGCTCACAGCAACCTCCAATTCCTGGGCTCGAGCGAGTCTCCTGCCTCTGCCTCCCAAGTAGCTGGGACTACAGGCGCCCACCACAACGCCCGGCCATTTTTTGGTTGCAGCTGTCATTGTTGGTTGGTGGGCCTGGGCTGGATTCGAACCCGCCAGCTCAGGTGTACGTGGCTGGCGCGTTAGCCCGTTGAGCCACAGGCGCCGAGCCAGTTTATCTATTTTTAGTAACAGATGGAGTCTCACTCTCACTCAGTCTGATCTTGAACCCCTGAATTCAAGCAATCTACCCGCCTCGGCCTCTCAGAGCACTAGGATTATGGGAGTGAGCCACAGCACCCAGCACCTACACTAATTCTTAATGTGTAAAATTTGGTATAAAAACCATTTAAAACAATGCTTCAATTTTGTGGAACATGTTCCCTGGAACTAACTATATTCCTACCTGCTTGAATAAAGCACAAGCCTCACTGGCTGGGTCACTCCAGGTGCTCTAGACCTGGGCTTGTTCCTCCTTCCCAGCATGCTCTTCCCCCCTCCCCCAGGCTCCCACTTCACCCACCCTGGGCTCCCACTAAGCCCTTTGCTGGCCCTCTTGCTCCCCAGGCTTCTGTGATCACTGACCTCCCTGGCTTTGCTAAGCAGGTCCTTCTATTGGGTACCCTCTCTACTAGCGGCACCCCCTGTCTGTGCCACTTCTTTAAAAACTTTAGTTAAATTCTACCTCTTTCAGGAAGTTCTTCTACCCACCTTCCATGGGATGTGTGTCAGCTCTTCTCAGACCCCCTCTTGGCACATATTCTGGTCTTTCGAGGGACAGTTATTACTTTGTGATAGTGATTCACATTATGCTTTTAACCCACCATTTCTACCCTCCCATTAACCTCTAAGGCCTGGCTCACTTCCTGGCCCCTGGTAAGTGGTCTTTAAATGTGTGAGAACTGAATGGATGAGCTCATTGTCTAGAGTAGACACTGGACCTCGCTCAGGTCTGCTAGGGATGCCTTGGAACCCAGGACGGGCTCCATACATAGAAGAGTTGATTCCTTTCCACCTCCAGTGTCCTTGCTTGTAGATTTAGGCACTTACTTGTTCAACCAAATTGAATGAGAGGTGGGTGGTGTAATAGTATTTATCATCCACATCAAACTAATATGAATACACACACACGTTCATGTGCATATGTACACACACACTTTGGTTGACAATACTGTTTCCTCAATGCAGGATTGATTTTTTTATTGGGTTAATAATAATAATAGCTACAGTGGCCGAAATCACGTCTCAGGCACTTTCCAAAGTAGTTAGTAGATGCTACTAACTTTATCCTCAGGACAATGTGTTAAGATTGACACTATCATCATACATGGTTGCCAAAAGGAGAAACCAAGGCAGAGAGCAGATGAGGAAGTAACTTGCCCATAGCCACAGAGCTCATGAGTATAGGGGTCGGGCCCTAGACCCTGGCTTCTGTACTGGGTTTACACTACTATGCTCTGTGGCCCACAGCTCTGGGGGAACACTTGAGAGTCTGTTTTGTGACACCCTGACTGTACAAGGACTTGCAACATCCTCCACAAACATTGCATACGTTGCCTGAGAGCTTCATCCCACAGCAGCAGCTGAACACACTGCAGAAGCTGAATCTTGAGCCCCTCTGATGAGTTTCTCAGAGTCTGTTACATGGAAACTTCTTCAGAAGACCAGAAATGTGGTCAAGCACCCAATATCCGGACTTTAGCAAGCTGATAACAGTCATTCTAATCGCTTGCTGAGGCAAACCACACCTTCAGAAGACAACTTTTTTCTCTAAGTGTCACTGTGCAATTGTATGTGTTACAATTAGGCAGAAGGAAGGTTATGAATGAATCAGTGTCAGCTGGAGCTGCTTTGCTACAAATGGCAAATTTACAGGTTCCCTTTCTGCACTATGTGCTTATGTCTCATCCCAAAGGACCATCTGTGTTAATGCTAGAAGGGATGCTGCTCAGTGCCTGGTTTAACTCCCTCAGGCCTTAGAAGAAGGAAGATTCAGAAAGGTGAAATGCAGCAAGGGAAATAATAATAAGATAACTAGACTATCTATAGAAAGGGAAAAGGTATTTGCAAACTATATATCTGACAAAGGACTAATATCTAGAATCTACAATGAACTCAAACAAATCAGCAAGAATAAAACAAATAACCCCATTAAAAAGTGGTCAAAGGACATGGAGAGGATATTTTCAAGAGGAGATATACAAGCTGGACATGATGGTGCAGGCCTATAGTCCTAGCACTCTGGAAGGCTAAAGTGGGAGGATCACTTGAACTCAGGAGTTCAATACCAGACTGAGCAAAAGGGAGACCCCGCCCCCATTTCCACTAAAAGTAGAAAAACTAGCCAGGCCTGGTGGTCCATACCTGTAGTCCCAGCTACTGGGGAGGCTGAGGCAAGAGAATTACTCAAGCCCAAGAGTGTGAGGTTGCTGTGAGCTAGGCTGATGCCATGACACTCCAGCCTGAGTGACAGAGTTTTTTCAACAAAAAACATTTATTGAAAATTAATTTAAAAACATTTTTTTAAAAAGATCTTGGCATAGGGCCGGGCAAGTTGGCTCACACCTATAAACCTAGCATCCTTGGAGGTGGAGACCAGTGGATTGCCTGAGCTCATTGGTTCAAGATCAGCCTGAGCAAGAGCAAGACCTCATCTGTAAAAACAGCCAGACATTGTGACTGGTGCCTGTAGTCCCAGCTACTCAGGAGGCTGAGGCAAGTGAATTACTTCAGCCTAAGAGTTTGAGGTTGCTGAATGCCACAGCACTCTACCAAGGGCAAAAAAGTGAGACTCTGTCTCAAAAAAAAACCCAAAAAACAAAAAACAAATATCCTGGCATGGATGCAGTGAAAAAGGAACACTTATACCCACATACTGTTGATGGGACTGCAGATTAGTCCAACCACTATGTACAACAATACAGAGATTCTTCAGAGAACTATAAGTAGACCCACTATTCAATCCAGCATTGAATGCTGGGTATCTACCCAAAGAAAAAGAAGTCATTATCAAAAAGCCACCTGCACCTGAATGTTTATCACAGCACAATTGCAAAGATATGGATTCAACCTAAGTGCCCATCTACTGATGAGTGAATAAAGAAAATGTGATACACACACACACACACATACATATCTAGACACACACAGATACACATATTGAATACTACACAGCCATAAAAAGGAATGAAATAATGTCATTTGTAGCAACTTGGTTGGAATTGGAGACCATTACCCAAAGTGAAGTATCTCAGGAATGGAAAAACAAATACCACGTTTGCATTAATAAGCGAGAGCCAAATGATGGGTACACACAGTCATAAAGTGGGGTAAAGGACACTAGAAACAAAGAGGGGAGGGTGGGAGTGGGGTGAGGGATAAAAACTTACGTATTGATACAATGTACACTATTCTTTTGATGGGCACTCTAAAAGCCTCAGCTTCATCTATGTAGCAAAAACACTGTACCCTCTAATATTTTGAAATAAAAATTATTTGAACAATCGGGTGGCACCTGTGGCTCAGTGAGTAGGGTTCCAGCCCCATATACCAAGGGTGGAGGGTTCATACCCGGCCCCAGCCAAACTGCAACAGCAACCAAAAAAATAGCCTGGCACTGTGGCAGGTGCCTGTTGTCCCAGCTTTTCGGGAAGCTGAGGGAAGAGAATCGCCTAAGCTGCAGATCGCTGTGAACTGTGACGCCAGGCACTCTACTGACAGCGATAAAGTGAGACTCTGTCTTAAAAAAAAAAAAAAGAAATTATTTAAACAATAAAAGTGAAATGATGCTTTGTGAGTCTGTTCAGAATGCACTGTAGTCCCAGCTCCTGAGTTGCAAAGGGCTTTTTTCAGTAAATTGCCCCATGCAGGGCTTGGCAGAAATGCTTAGATAAGCTTTATCCCATTGATTTGAGCTGGATTGCAACGAGGATGTGTCATCCCTTATTCTTAGTAAAATGATTTTTGTTAGAACGTATTTCACAATTTTGTATCTTACATACTTGTAACCCTGCTAGCTATGTCACCATCGTTAGCTCACTGCTGCCACAATGCTTGCTCCATCGCCAAGATTTTGCAATGAACACAATTAGCTGCTTCCAAAGCCTTGACCATTTTTAGTGTATTCTCCTGCTTCCCACCCACGTTTTTTTGTTAATCTCCTTTATTTTGGCACCCTTAGTTACATATACCATTTAATGTGAATGAATAAAAATGCATACAGAAATGTGTGCCATCTGTGGTGGCTGAATTTAAAGAGATGTTTCAGTTTTTGTGGTAATGTACTTCCAACATTTTCTTTCTTTACAAAATCACCTCTTTCTGATATTTCCCTGGGTCTTTTAGAAATCCTTTGAAATGTATTTAGACTATCAGCTGTTTTTGTTTGAGGAAATCATGTTGTTGGTGCAGAGATCTAATTTCTTCCTTAGCTTAAGCAAGAGCTGTTTAATAGGAAACATTTTGGCTTCTCATACTTTTAAGCCATAGTTTCTATGGAGAGTGTTATTTGAGCATCTTCTATTACCCAATATCCCACAAAAACTAGTTTCTGAAGAATAAGGCCAAGCAGGCTGAACGAACTCCTAGTAACAGAACCACATGGCAGAAGCTAGGGACTAATTGACAGAGGCTAAAAAACAGAGTGGAAATTTTTTAAAATTCACAACGTCTAGGTTGTGGCTGGATGGGTAGGTGTCAAGAGAGAAGAGAAAGGTGGCGGTTTGGCAGAATAAAGGAATTCCGAGGAATAGTAAGGATCTGAATGATTGGAAAAATGCTAAAGGAAAAAATTAAGAATGAATTGAGTAAATCAAGAGAAAGAAATACAAAATAAACATAAAGGTCAACAAAGGCAGAAGAATAAAAAGAAAAGGCAAAGAGGAAGGGGTAGAGACAGCTGAATGATCAGAAATGACATGAAGCACAAAAATAAAAGAAAGTGCATGAGTGAAAGAAAGCAATGCCGTTCCAGAAAGTTTCTGCCTAAGTAGTCAATGACTCATGAGGTCAAAGCCAAAATCCCAGCCTAAAGCACATACTGATGGATGTGGGGGGATGAAAACCTCACCGCTGCTGCCATGCTAGCTCATGTTTTAAAGCCTCAAATTGAAAGTGAAACGAAACCATACCCTATGGAGTCCTAGAAACTGAGCTTCTGTTCGTGAAGTTTCACAAAAGGGCATGAGATGATCAATCAACAGAGTACAGTGGGAAGAAAACAGTCCCAGCAAACAGCAGCCCTGACGGAGACTGCAGCCTCACAAGACAAAACCACTCAGTGGTCCCCAAAGGGATTTTAGCTATTGAAACTTTTCCTCAAAGAAATCCAGGAGCCTAATGCACAAAGCAGATACAGTGGAGCTGCCCAGATTGGGCTGCCAGGTGGGGAACCTGTCCTTCAGCACTGAGCCTTTCCTCTCTAGGGGCAACTCTGCTGAACTCTGTCCAGCTTCCATCTGGGTAAGTACTGGGGCTCTTTTTTTTTTTTTTTTTAATGAATTGCTGCCAACACTGAAAATCAGGATATTTTACTAAGAGAAAAAATATATATATCAACTTCCTTTTGAAAAGTTGGAGCCATGGTCCCTTGCAAGTATGTTCCAAGACTGCAGCAATCAACAAGAGCTGAAGAACAGTGCTTCCTTAAATAAGGCATTTTCTCCCTTTTTGACACAGTCCACACTCAGCTGACCTGCATTCTCTCATACCTCTCTGCCTAGTAAGATCCAGCGTAAAAACCTCCAGATACGCATGGCCTCTTAGGGGTCTTCAAGCTCAAAACATCCCACAGCTGAAGGGTTCTTCCTGTCTTAGTAATAGGAGGCCAATTTTAGTTGTTGTGTCCTCAAATTATAGCTCTTTTATTTGCTTAATCAGAAAGCATGTTGGCAATGTAATAAAATCAAGTAGAAGGTGGTTGATTGTCTTGTGTTAGTAGTTCTCATCCCTGTCCTGGCCACCTCCTCCATTGCCCCCCACTCTCCCTCAGCAACACTGAGCTGGACAGGCAGCTGAGAAAGTTTTGACTTCATACCTAAACCAGAACCCCTTCATCCTCCTGAGAATCTCCCAGCCCAGCTCTACAACTGGGTACATGCTGATATCCTCCCCAAACCTCTCCACCCTAATTTGTTTCAAATATCTTAGGTTCTAGGCTCCATTTACTCAAGTTAATCCACAAATACTTGCCTACTCTGTGCATATTATAGGATTTAATATTGGACATATCACCTCTGGGGTCCTGGGGACAGATCCTTCACCATATTGTTTATTGGTCCCCTGATCACCAGGAGGAGCTAAAGAGTTATTTTCTAAGCCAGTATTACAGACACCTTTCACATTTCCTCTGATTTCCAAGTTAGATGGTAATAAAATACGATGAACAAAGATGATACAGGCACAATCTGAAATATTCCAAGTAATCAGAGGAGCATCAGGTTCCAAAGCTCGACACAAAAAACAAGTTGCCAGGTTCAGAGAATTCCTCTGCTATCATTGCCTTGGGGTGACTCCAGGAATGTTATCTGCCTATCTTGAAGGTCAACTTTTCTTTTTTATAAAAAAAACATTTACTACACATTCTGGGATGGTTTTGGAATTCCATGAAATTTTTCAAATGGCAGAACAACGTGGAGAACATGTTGTGGAGGAAACAGGAGATTATGCAGGGCAGCTCTGGATTTCTGGAAACTAGCTGCATTTTTGACCCTGATAAGGTAATGCATTTGTGGATATGGTTTTGATTTTGTCTAAGACAGGTTTTGCAACACTATAAATAGGCATTGTGAAGGTGTGTGGAAAAGGGACTATCAGTAAACTTGAAAAAGCGGAAATTATAAACCAAACTCAGGATTCATTTTCACGAAAGCAGCCAACTCTTCAGAACAAATGGGTAAGGAGGGGATGTGATTCCTGAATTGGTCAACGCCTGGGAAGGCGCCCCGGGGATCACCATGAAGTCCATGTTGCAGCTGAGTTGTCATGACCCTTGTCTGTAAGACTGTACCTTACCAGATGAATGATATTGCCCTGGGAGGCTTCCCCAAAACTCAACCCATAGGTGACACATACTGTTAAAACGTGACTCCTCATGATTGCTTAAGATACCAACTGTGGAATGTGAGAATAGGAAAGGCAGAAAAGAAACTCAGTGAGTAGACTTTCTGTTGGTGGTGGATACTGGGGATGTGGCGATGGTATCTGAGTGTACAACGCTGCTCTTCTCTTAAATGTGCTATTTAAAAAAGGAAGGAGGAAAAAGTGGAAAGTCTGGAGGCACTCAGCCGAGATCCCACACAGTCCAAGCAGAGGAGGGTTTCGGTTGGAAGAGGCCCTCCCACCTGCCACATTCTCTATTCGGGCAAGTTTGTGAGTCACTGGCGAGAATAGAGCTCCCTCGGCCAAGGCCGGCGCTGCCCCTCGATGTATTTATCTGTAAACGCAGGGTGTGTGTGCCACGTGCCTCTCGCTAAGTCGCTAGCGCCATGACTCAGGGAGCTCGCGGCTTAGGTGCTCTCTCTCCCATTACTTCACAACTCTGACGTAGCTCGGGAATTAGGGGACGATTACTGCATCCAAGTAGGGGCACAAATGACGCTGAACAGCTATTAGCTCAAGATCGCCGTTAGAGACCTTGTGCGGTCGCCTCAAGCTTCAGCGGCCAACGCCAGCGGTCGTCCCAACAGGGCACAGCGGGCTCGCTGTCCCCCACCTCCTCCTAGGAAAGCCGCGCCCGCGGCGGCCACCTCTCCCTGTGGCGGGGAAGGGGGATGCCGATGGACCTCACAAGCCTAGTTTCCCAGCTCTATTACGCAACAACAACTTCGCCGCCGTCATCTTCGCCCTAATTGTGCAGGGGGCGGTGTTTCTGCTCAGAGCGTCCCCTCCCCGCTCCTGGCCGTCGCGGCTCTCCGGAGAGGCGCCGGGGCAGTTGACTCGCCGCCTACGCAGCGCTGCACTGCGCCGTTCCGACCCGCCGCCCCAGCCCGGTCCCCACCACAGCACGCCCCGAGTATCGGCGACTCGCCAGCCGCCACCCCCGCCCTCCGACCTGCCCGCCCCAAGGTAGAGGGGCCTCTCGGGAGTGAGCGGGGAAGGGGAGGCCGAGGTCCCTGCCACGCCCGGGTAGCCGCAGCCCGAGACCTTCTCCTCGGTCCGCAGCAGGCAGCCCCACAGGCTGTGGCTGTCGAGAAGACAAAAAAGGCTTCTGCTAGCGAGGGGCGCGAGGTGCAGAGCCACACCGGCGACTGGGAGGGTGAAGGTGGCGAGGAGAAAACGGGACGGCGAAACTGGGGGTCCCGGGCTCCTCTCCAGGCTCTCCGGTCGTGTAGTTAGCGCCGGCCGTTGCGCAACCCGGCGCCCGGAGCACGGGGCTTCGGCTCCTGCGGACGCTTGGGCTGCAGCGCTGGCCGCGACCAGGGAGGGACGCGAGCTGGTATTGGCGCCTCCGCCGCGAAGGGGGAGCTGGGGGCGGGTCTGGAGGGCGGGGCCGCGGAAAGCCCGCCCCTGCCGGCCGCGGCCATTGGCGGCGAGCAGGGGGCGGGTGCGGGCGCGGCGATTGGGGCCGCGGCCGCCAGTCACGCAGGGCTGGCGGGCGGCGACGTAGCGCGGCGCTCGGAACTGACCTACTAACACACATCTCTCGGCGCGGCCACGGCGCCCGCGGACCCGGCGCGCCTGCCCGCCTCCCGCGCCGCGCCCTCGCCGCCGCCCGCTGCTTGCCGCCCGCCGAGGCCCCTCAGGCCCGGACTGAGCCCCGAGCTCAGCCGGCCCGGCTCCGGACACCCCTTTCTTCCTCGCCGGCCCGAGAGCAGGAACACGGTAAGCGCTCCGCCCACCGCCGGCCGGGGGCCCCGAGCCCGCTCCCCAGACGCGCGGCGGGCGGGCGCGGGGTGCTGGCCGGGCTGCGTGCGGGGCCGGGCTGTGCGCGGAGCTCGCGGGCGGCGACGAGTGTGCGCGGGGCATTCATTACATAAACTTTTGCTGCCTTGTCAGGATGGGACTCGCCACCTTTAGGTGGCTGCTTTGATTGCAGCGCCCTAGCGCCGGCACGTAGTCCTGGCTGCTTTGCGCTCTCCCCCCACCACTGTTGCATAATGTCTCCTGATTTCAGGAAAATTGATGTTTTGGTAGAGAAGAGCTCCAGGGAGGCTGAGCAGAGACTGAGCCCTCTCCGAGCAGGAAGATGCTCTTTCCTTTCCTGTCTTTCCTTTCTCGTCCCTTCTCCGGGGCTGGCGGCGTGCGGGGAGAAGAGAGGGTTGAGTAATGGGGCATAGTCTTGATTCGCTTATTGAGAAAGAGGGCTGGTAGCGTGAACAGTGACAGCATTCGGAGAATGCCTGCGCGGCGTTTGTTTGTGTCAGAGGCTGTGTCTGCACAGACGTTTTCCACCCTGTTTGTCGTCAGCGTATTTTACAAGCCCTCAGGAAGGTTGTGGGATTTGTCCTTTCATACATTGCATAATCTGCCCACGGTGAAATGTTGGCAAGGATTACAGGCTGATGTGGGAATATGCGCGCGTGTGTGCAATGATTCGTTAATTTTAGCGCAGCCTTGGATATTAGATACTTATTTACATCTATGTTACGTCCCAAATAAACATGTTTTAAAACGATCCTACAAAAACGTAAAAGGAAGAATGCCTTGGGCAGAATTCTGATCTTGGGTACTAATTCTGATGTTGGGTACTACTGGGATTTGCCCTTTCAGTGTTCCGAGCTGTTATTTTTGAATCTGGGACGAACCATTGTGACGTGTGCCTCCCCACCTTCCTAATTTTAATGCATGCCATTTGATCAGCCCTTTTTCTCACCTTATTGTCATTGCTTTTTCAGACACGACAAGACAGATCACATAATAGTTTCCTGGAAATGTTGCATTATGTAACTGCCGAATTTGCTGGCAGTGAACGTAGAGAGAGGGAGGTAATTACGTGATTTTATAATCTTGCTACAAAGAAAGTAGGACACTCTCAGCCTTTAAGAATGTCACTGTAACTGTTTTTCCCCCTCTTAAGGATATTTTAAACGGGAAAGTAGACAACCGGGTAAGCTTTGAGTTTGCTCATGCTGCCGAATGTGTCTTTTGCCCTAAATGAAATGTGCGTTCTTCTAAATTTAGAACTATCACATTTTAACAATTGTGGCCTGGCAGTGCTATTTCTGGTGTTTTCTTCAGGGCTGTGTGCAAATACAAGTTCAAGGCCATTTGCTGTAGTTTTAACTCCACGCCTTCGGAGACCTTTGATAAGATTGTATTTTTAGGAAGGCATTTCGCGGCGCCCGGTGATTTGCTGGACGCTGACTCCCATTTATCTTTTTTAAGGACACTTTAGGAAACTGCTGTCCTCTGAGAACAGTAGAGAACGGCCAAGTGTCATCTTCTGTTCTTGGTTTTCGTAAATAACAACAAATGAGGTCAGAAGTATTTATTTCACATCGTATTTTCCCCAGACCAGATATGACTTATGGGAAACAGATATAGGTTAGTAGATTGTATTTTTATTTGGATACCCTAGTTTTACTCATGTGAAGATAAATGAATATGTAATTTGCCCTGATATTAAATTTCTTCCTGGACTATTACATAGGATAATTACATATGAACGCATGTATGTGATGATATGTATTAAAAGGGATTTTTTTTCCCTAACGTAACATTGAAATAAAGTGCAGGGTTTTTTGGGTGGGGGCGTGGGAACGTATTAGAGAGTATCACTTCTGGAACAGAGTATATTGCCCCCAAATAACCGTAATCGCCTTCCGAGAAGCTAGTGTTGCTCTGGGCTCCCAGCAGCAGACCCTAACCCACTTTGCGAGCTCGGGTGGGAGTCCCCGCCTGTAGGAGGCCGCGTGGCGCCACCTTCCGAGCGCGACCTCCAGTGGCGCGTCGTGCGACTCCGAGTGCGCCCCTCTCTCCTGCCGACCCGTGGGGGCTTCAGGAAGCCAAGGCTGAGACGGCGGGGCTGGGGGTGGGTCTTGGGGTGGCGGGCGGAGACCTCCCGCTGGAACTGAGAAACGCCTCTGGGCGACGGTTAGACACGGGCTGCTCCGTAGCCTGTGCTCCTCCCCGCCCCCTCCCCACATTCCTTTGTTCTGGCGCGGGGGGTCCTCGCGGCTCCGAGGCCCTGCTGCGCCGCCCACCCGGAGGGAGGAGGGTCTCGGGGAGGCGCCGCGTGGGGGCGCGGCCCGCGAAGCCTGGGCCCTAGGGACGGGCCGGGGGCCCTGGGCTGGCGGGTGCGCAGTAGGTTCGCCCCAGCCGCGGGCGACACGGGGCTGAGGGACCCGGGCGCGGGCACCGGCGGAGAGGGGCAGCCCGGGAGGCCCAGAGAGCTCGCTTCACGGCGGCCGCCCTCGGATGGGGCAAAGCCAGGGGCCTGACTTCCATGCCTTTGCACTGTGAGGCTCTGAAACCCGCAGACACCTTTGTTCGAGGAGTCAAACGCTTCTACATTGGAGAAGTGAAATAGACCTTAAGATAAACCTCCAAGTGTCCACAGACCACAGAAATTAGGGGTGGGAGCGCTGCGGTATTGATAATGATTAAAAATGCAGGTCTTAGCTTGACTTTGGCCAGTAGAGCCGATATTTTCTTTTTTTAACATTTAACTTATGTGGTTCAAGGCTAACGTAGAGAGAACTCCGATCTCCAGAGTTCAAAATAAAATCAAAATGCCCACATAGACGCTGCTGTAAGACTACATTCCTTTCACCTTAGCATAAAGACCTCAGGATTGTGTTCATGCAGTAACTCCCAGTGAATTCAGGGAGACATCTCTCAAAGCACCAATGCAGTGTGCTCCGTGTTGAAGGGCAGCTCATCCCGCAGCCCCGTCCCTGATCTGTTGCCTTCTCCTTCGGCCTGCTTTCAGTGATTAGAGGCCAGGCTTTAGTGAAGTGCAGAGAGCTCACAATAACCCTGGGTTCCAGGCCCCAGCTGTGATCCTCCTCCATTGGCCTGATTTCCATCAGCCTCCAGGGTAAACTGAGGTTATGAATAAAACTTGTTGAGCAGAGCAGTGAGAAGCTCAGGAAATGCTTGCTGTATAATTGGTCAGGAATGAGAATTTTAGGTGTAGATAATGTGTATGTATTCACCTTCATTTTTCTTTCTTTTTTCTTTTTTTCTTTTTTTTTTTTAGAGAGTCTCACTTTGTCACCCTCATTAGAGTGCTATGGCGTCACAGCTCACAGCAACCTCCAGCTCTTGGGCTGAGGTGATTCCCTTCCCTCAGCCTGCTGAGAAGCTAGGACTACCCGCCGCAACGTCCGGCTATTTTTTGTTGCAGTTTGGCAGGGCCAGGTTCTAACCTGCCACCCTGGGCATATGGGGCCAGCACCCTACTCACTGAGCCACAGGCACCGCCCTCACCTTCATTTTTCAATGCCTAAAATCCCTGTGTAGTAATAGTAAGGATTGATACTGGAATTAAGCCTATAAAAGATCTTTCCTAATGCTTTGTTGTTCTAATAATGACTATTTTTTTCTGAAAACTGTTTGCCAATACATTCGGTGTTAATTTCGGTTTGAAAGGAATTCTTGACAGGAGGGTTGCAGAACTTCAAACTTCCCGAATCTTTGGGTTGATGTTTTGGGGAACTGTTTGAAGGAGCAGAGAGATGAGGGGCTGATAGGAGGAATGAGGTAACACGCGTCGATGGCTCAACATTTTCCAGTTCCTTCAAACTTTCTGTGACTTGTTTTCTTCAGCCTGGATGATCACCTAGAATTTTGTGGTCTAAGATCACAGTGGCTAGCCAGCCCCCACAGATCAGCTCTCTTGTAGGGGATGTATGTATCCCCCAAACTAATGCTAAACCCTGTGAAACTGTTAGTATTTGATCCCTTTGACTAACAGAAGAAATTTTCATTTGGTTTACTAAGAATCATGTCATCCTTGCCTTGATACTGGTCATTCTTCAGAAAAGAGGTGAAGAGCTGGTGTTGACCACACTTACTCTGTGTGTGCCAGGCACAGTGTTGAGGGCTTTTGTTACCATCTTTATCTTATAGGTGAGCATATGAGAGTTCAGAGAAATTAATTAGCCTGAAAAGAAGATGGGGAAAGTTACACCTTACCAAAATGTGTTCTCACACTCACTGTAGTTTTTGAAACAATTTCCTCTTCTGTGTTAAAGGCTTATCTTTGTGAAGTACAATTATAACATCACTGTGATGCAACAGCTTGAAAATTAAAGCCCTTTGTGAGAGCCCTTTCACATATTGAGCAATGCGTCTGACTCACTAGCTGAGTGGATTTTTCTAGTTGACCTTGCCTTGGTCATTAGAGTCAATTCCGAGATGCAAATATGATTGCAGCATGGACTGGAAAAGGTGCAGTCATATTGCCTAAGCTTTATTTTTGCCCAAGTTAAACTCATACATACTTCATTATTTCCATTGTAATCAAGATGGCATTGATGCTGTTAAAGTTGTTTATTTTTAATTTGTATTGAGGAATGAGAGCACTCTTGGGATTGGATTCAAAATGTAAAAGAAACAATGTCATTGAAATTTCCTTTAATATTCATTTCTTGTTTTTGTAAGGTAGGCCTGTATTTCACAGGGTTAATACATTGTTTGGTATCCTGTTATTTTTTTCTAAATTATATTGAGTTGATTTTTTTTCAGATTGGACTTGTTATGAGAATGTTGAAAGACATTAACCTTTGATCACGGACATTACATAAGAATTTTTCAGTTTCAAAATGAATTTTTATTACCACCACCTCTAATTAGCGCTCAAATTTCTTGCAAATAACTTTCTTATAGTTAAAAAAAAACCAACTTTCTCATATGGTTTTAATTAGAGAGCATAAGCTTGTTTTTATGATAAGAAAGTTTAGTGGGGATTTACTGGATGCCATTTGTTAATAATCTCTGCTTTGAGAACTCAGTTGCTTTGGAATCAGAATGATGTTGATAAGCCTTTTAGTTATCAGAACATGGTGTCTTTTATTAATTAAGATTAACAATTTAGAGGGTCTTAAACTATTAGTAGTCTTCAAATAAACCCTAAAAATAACCCTTTTTTTTCTTCTTTTTTTACAACACACTCTATCCATAAAGTACACAGTAAAGTAAATGACATTTACAATCACCCACTGACTGGAAAGTGGAAGAAGAAATTACAAAGCAAAACTGAGGAGAGTTGGGGTGATTCTACAGTATCATTAAAAAATATTCAAGGACTTTCTCCATCAAATTGCCCTCCCCCCTCTCCAAGCCATGCCATTTTTGTCGTCATTGCACCATGTTACATGTATTACTTATCCATTGCAGAATTTCTTGCAATTCTTGTTTGTGATTATTGGTGTCCCTTAAGAGTTCAGATTAGTTGCTAGACTGGTCAATTATCTTTTCAAAAATCAAGAATATTAATGGTCCCCATTTTGAAGTTTCTGTAGATTTTTTAAAAATGCATTACTGCTCTCCTCCCCACCCACACCCCCCAGTTACTCTCACTCATTAGTGACAGCTATCTTTATTTCTCACACCATGCAATTAATTGTTTGGTTGTGCTAGTGTCTCACAGACTCACCCTATGAGGTCTTCAGAATAACAAACACTGACCTCTTATAAAAGAATGTCATATACTGTTTCATATTGCAGTTAAATTACATTGATGCTATCATAAAATGGTATCGTATTTATTAAGTTTAACTCTAATTTTCAACTAGTCCTTTCTCAAAATATTTTCATTTATCATAAACTCCATCAGGTTTATTTACAGATGCACCCAAATAGAAAAAGTAGGTCAATTTGCTGCTATGATAGGATAGATTCTGGCAAAGTCTGAGAATCTGTTTATGTGTCTGCGTTCCGTCTTGATCAAGTACACATTTCTCTCTAACTTTAGGGTTGGCTGCTTATTGGAGACAAAATTATATTAATGTGAAGCACTTAGTACTTACAAATGTCTGACATTGTTTTCTTAATTTAAAAAGGCTTTCCATTTTCAACAGAATTAGAAAATTCTCCTGCAACCTCAGTGTTTTCTGAGTTTTTCATCTCTCATACTCCCTTGGCCATACACATGGATTATTTTCTTATTTTGTCTCTGCTTTTAAATACTGGATCTTTTTTCCTTATCTACAAAAAGAAGGGAAGCATTTCATTGATGCAAACATCGTGGATTTTACCCACAGGAGGAAAACATAGGTCAACATTTTACTAGCTAATATTAATAGTTTAAAAGTGTAAAAAGCTGGAAATTGATTATTTTTTTCATCAAAATTGGCACCTCAAACACAAGCCTTCTTCCTGGAGAGATGGTTTTACTTAGGTTTATCTTGAAAGCTATTTTTTCTTTAATGTTATCTATACTATACATCTGAGGGAGTAAACAGTATCTTCAGAATATAGAGAGAAAATGAGATATTTCTATAAAATTTTTTTCAAATCAAAATATAAACAGAAGCATTTTGCAGTAAAACTTGCCCCTTAAAGAGATAATTCATAACATAATTTTCTCATAGAAGATTTTTTTTTTTTTTTTTTTGCAGGTTTTAGCCGGGGCTGGGTTTGAACCCGCCACCTCTGGCATATGGGGCCAGCGCCCTACTCCTTTGAGCCACAGGCACCGCCCCCATAGTAGATTTTACTGTGTAAACTATTAGTAAGATCTTAGATGTTTGAAAAAAGCATGTTTTATTCTTTTCTTTTTTTATAAAGAGTTTGAATTGTCAAACATAATTTTTGAAAGTTCAGATGGAGACCAGAGAAGATAAGGGTGTATCTTTGTGCACGTAATTAATGAGATAACTTCTCAAAGTTAAAGTTGATCTAGAATTTATGTTGTGAAGTTGCATTCTTTTAGAGAATTTTCTAAATCTCTAAATCTTATTCATTAAAAATAATATTTAGGTCATCTGACTTAAACAAATTTTAAAAGTCTGGACTTATGAAATATAACTCTTATTTAGAGAGATAGTGTAAGAAAACATTAATTGGTGATGGCATCTTCACATTAGATATAGAAAAATATGACAACCAGCATGTGATGATGCCTGTTCTTAAATTTTTTTTTATTTGTGTTTTTAAGAAACAGTCATATTATTTAATGGGGATAATGAAGTTAATCATGCTGAACACACTAACATCATAGAATTGGCATGTAGAGTCTGTTATTTACCAAAAGAGAAACTTGGGCAGTGACTAATGTACCGCAGCATAAAATGCTGATTTGAAAAGATGACACATAGATGAAGTAATTGTTAAATTAATCATAAGGGAAAATATCAGGATTTGAAATAAAGTTGTTAGGTTATCGTAAGTACTGACGTTTTTAGAGGACATTGTAAGCTACTTTCCGTTTGCCTTAATTTAAGTTCATTGTTGAGGGACAGAAGTCGAGCCCCCAGCCTGACTGCCTTTTATTATTGCATGACCATGGGAAAGACAGCCTTGATGTCTTTCTTTAGCTGGTTCATCTGCAAAATGGGAGAGTCAGAGAGACACTCTCCTCCCTGTGTTGAAAACAGACACACTTGGAGTTTTGTTTAAAAAAACAATAACAACTTACAGCTAACAATGTTCACAGCTACCATATTTCTTTTCCTCTATTTATTTTGACATAAACAGGATTACCAGGAGATTAAAATTTAGCAGAGATATGAAAATTAATGTTTTCTCATTTCATCAAATACTTTCAGGATATGAAACAACTCTGAGAAAGGTGGAGGAAAGTTCTAGAAGGCACCTTTGCTAACTTAAGTCGGGGCAGCACTTAAAAGTGCCATACTGCCCCCAAAGTGCCTTAGGAAAAGGGTGTCTATTACTCAGAAATTAAAGTGACACGGGGAGGTGTGTGCGTAGTGTTAATGCATTGCACAGACACAGAACGACTCCAAGCTGGTGCAGGAAAGGGGCCTCGGCTGGAATCTGAGCACTCCACTTACCTAGCTGTGGGACTCCCGCAGGTAACCTCTATGAGCCTTAAGTTCTCTCATCCGAAAATGGTCATTGTGAAGGTTAGTGGAAGAAAGCAGGTCAGACCACCAGTGCCCGTTGCACAACAAATGTTCAATAAATGGCACCCATTGTGGTTGTTTTTGTTGTTGCTGCTTCCATACTTAATCCGTGCTGCCCCCCAACCCGGCGTCTGGAGCTCTGTGCGCATGCTCCGTGCTTGCGTGCGGCCTCCCCCCACCCCCACGCTAATGCCTGGAGTCCCAGGAATCTGGGTTCCCTCCCCCCCTCTGTGTGACCCCCCACCCCCGTCAGGCTCGGTACTCGTACATAATAGGTGCTCCGAATGTGTTGAGTAAACCAATTAATTAGTAAGTAAAGTATCTTTTTTTTTTTAGAATTCACACAATAACATTAGATTAAAAAGAAAGCATAAGAAGTATTTTCTGGTTATAAAACTTTATTATAACAGGTAAATGGATGACTATCAATCAAATGCTGAGCACCCAGTATCTTCAGTTTGTTGCTAGAACACCCCAGCTGCATTTTAATTTCCTTCCTGAAGTATTTTCAGTCTATTTGGGTATAGAATACAATCATGTAGGAAGACACTGACTCTGTGAGATCAGCCCCTCTCTCTGCGTCATCCGCAGTGCTGACAAACTCTTGTTGACACTGCAAGATTATATGGTAAATATTACAGAAAATATCCTAAGGTAGAATGCGACAATTTGCCAGTTAAGTTGCAGAAGGAACTATGAACATGCAGATGAGAGAACAATCACAGATTTATATAGGAAGGAGATTAAGAACAAATAAGTTTTTCCGTAGGTTTTAAAGTACCAACAAAGTTGTAGAGGTGACAGAGTGAACAAGTAGTACTTAGACACCTAGAAGAAAGGGGCTAAAGAAATTTAAGACAAATGGGCAATCTGCCTTAAGTGGAGGTAGGACTGGCGTTTCTATGTGGTGTGGTGATGGCTACCTGCCTCCCCCACTGCAGAAACATGCCCGCAGTGTGCACCTCTGGGCCTGGAGCCTGGAGACAACCCGGTTCTACTGAATGGTAAAGAAATCGTTGCAGAGTTTAGGAAAAACAGCTAGAACAGAACAATGGGGCATTTCAAAAACATTACTATGAAAACTCATAAGTGAGGGGAAATGTAAAAGGAATCTGATTTTTTTTTCTAAGAAAGGGACAAATAAGGTAATGTACGGGAGAGAAAAATCCTAAAGGGAAGAAAATAACCAGAATAGTACTTTGCAAGGAACCAAATGCTGTGTAAAAACTGAAAGTTGAAAAATAAGAGTGGAGATTTGGAGGCATCTTGGGAAAGATCAAGGCATTGTCCTCTTTGTCTTTTAACTCTTTGCCCCCCCATTTTACTGGGGGGGAGGACTTCACTGGGTAGCAGCATACAAACTTTAACAGGAGGAAAGTGTCCATTTAATATGTAGAGAAAAGTGGGTTTTCATGTTAGAAGAGAAAACCTAAATGGAAATGATAGAGATGAGTCTTGTTTTACTAAGTGATAAACAGGAAGATTCCTTTTGTACGACATCACTGCCAACTGTCACACACTCCTTGCCTTCGTTTCCCATTAAAGTTTCATTATCAAAAAGCAAACAAACTTGGGATTAATAATCACACATTTTTCTGAGTTGTGACCAGCTGTTCCCTCAACTGTGTTGGCTCAGTTTAATGAACAAAAACATGGCATGAAACCTTACTCTTTATGATCCTGAAATTATTACATCATTCCTTCCATTCCTTCTGGAAAAGACAAAAGAAGCTGGCATTCTTTTCCAATTGATAAAATTAAACTTCATTTCATTAGTCATTATAAAACTATGCATAGGAAGGAAATAGTGATATAAAGTAAAAATGATTGTGGTTTTTAATATGGCAGGAGAGAGTGCTACCATATAGAGAGTGCTGAATGAACAGTCGTACCACCTCTATTTTTTGAAAAGTATTGCCTACTGGAAAATTAGTGGAGAATCAGTGTCTTAAAAACACAAGTTTGGGTCCAAAAACCACCATGAAAAGATTGTTAGTGGAACGTAATATGCATTGATTCTCTCATGTTAAGGCAACTGTCAGGCCAAATCCACACACATTTCATCAGTAGAAGAGGAAGCTAATTGATGCTTCTGTTTTTGAGTTCTTTTTACTTGAAACTAATTAGTGAAACTGGAAAAAAATTATTTCCATAATTACATTCTCTTAGCTTAAAATAATTTTAAGTTTCAAGAATGCACTGTACCTTAAAAAAAATCCTTTGAATAGTTACTGTTTATTTTAGTTCAAAGCTCCTATACAACTGAAGTCTGTTATGATAGATTTTCAGAACCCCCCAAAAAGTGTTTTGAAGGCTCAATCTTGAATGTTTTGATTGATCCATTTGAAGGAATCAGAAAAAAGAACATTTTTAATCTCTTAAGCTGAGATGTTTCCAAAGAGATGGCTTTATTGGGGAGTATCCTTTTTATCTGGATGTTGTGAATCAGCTGGTAGACGTTTGGTCGAATGTCAGCCCACCAAGCAGTCAGGGATGTGATGGGCAGGTTTATGTCTGCCTAAAAGTCCAGATTAAAACTCAGTTGTTAATGAGGCTTTACTTTGGTCTTTGTGAAAAAAATTATCTCCATTTATATTTTATTTCATATAGGATCACAGAACACATTCACTGATGTTAAAGGCATTTACTTTGTAAAGTTCCCTTTAAGAGGTGAGCATGTTTGCTTGGCAGTGATATAAACGTTATCTAAAATTGTTAGGAAGCATCACAATATGTAAGTAGTGTTTAGAAACTTACCAACCAGAGGCGATCTATCATTTCCTTCCTGTAGTGGCCCACACCCGGCCATTTCTCCGTATCTCCTTATTAAACAGCCTTTTTCTATTTCTTTTTTCTCACTCTCCGGGGCCATGTGGTCCCTTTCTGATAGGCTGACTGGGGATTTGTCCTTTATAGCTTCACAGTGTAGATACCAGGCACTTATCTCCCTTTTGAGAATGCAAAGCCTGAAAGGAAGAACCATGCCTTATTTGTGGCTCTATACCCTAAACGCTATGCACAGTTGCAATTACTACATAATTGGCAGTAAACATTTATCACATGGATAACTGTTTCTTTTCATGTATTGCAGATAACCAAGAAGACCCTACTCCATACAATAAGAGGAGCCAGACAGATTTATCCTGGACAAGAGAACAAAAGGAAGAATATTGATGGATTTTAAACCACAGTTTCTAAAGAGTTTGAGAATACTGGGAAAATAACTTGTTCTCCTGTACCACAGGGTAAGGTGGTTTCTGATGCAGCTGAGAAAAATGCAGACCATCAAAAAGGAGCAGGCATCTCTCGATACTAGTAGCAACGTGGACAAGATGATGGTACTTAGTTCTGCTTTAACTGAAGTGTCTGAGGACTTGACTACAGGTGAAGAGCTACTTCTGAGTGAAGGAAATATGGGGAAAAACAAATCTTCTGCATGTCGGAGGAAACGGGAATTCATCCCTGATGAAAAGAAAGATGCTATGTATTGGGAAAAAAGACGGAAAAACAATGAAGCTGCCAAAAGATCTCGTGAGAAGCGGCGACTGAATGACCTGGTTTTGGAGAACAAACTAATTGCACTGGGAGAAGAAAATGCCACTTTGAAAGCTGAACTGCTCTCACTAAAATTAAAGTTTGGTTTAATTAGCTCCACGGCATATGCTCAAGAGATTCAGAAACTCAGTAATTCCACAGCTGTGTACTTTCAAGACTATCAGACTTCCAAATCCAACGTGAGCTCCTTTGTGGATGAACACGAACCCTCGATGGTGGCAAGTAGTTGCATTTCTGTCATTAAACACTCTCCACAAAGCTCTCTGTCTGATGTTTCTGAAGTGTCCTCGGTAGAACACACACAGGAGAGTCCCGTGCAGGGAAGCTGCAGGAGTCCTGAAAGCAAGTTCCAAGTCATCAAGCAAGAGCCGGTGGAACTAGAGAGCTACACCAGGGAGCCCAGAGATGACCGAGGCGCCTACACAGCATCCATCTATCAGAACTACATGGGGAATTCCTTTTCTGGCTACTCACATTCTCCCCCTCTACTGCAAGTCAACCGTTCCTCCAGCAACTCTCCAAGAACGTCAGAAACTGATGATGGTGTCGTGGGAAAGTCATCTGATGGAGAAGATGAGCAGCAGGTTCCCAAGGGCCCTCTCCATTCTCCAGTCGACCGTAAACACGTGCACCCAACGGTGGTTAAAGTCCCAGAAGTGAATTCCTCTGCCTTGCCACACAAACTTCGAATCAAAGCCAAAGCCATGCAGATCAAAGTAGAAGCCTTTGATAATGAATTTGATGCCACGCAAAAACTCTCCTCCCCTATTGACATGTCATCTAAGAGACATTTCGAACTGGAAAAGCATAGTGGCCCGAGTATGGTACATTCTTCTCTCACTCCTTTCTCAGTGCAGGTGACTAACATTCAAGATTGGGCTCTCAAATCGGAGCACTGGCATCAAAAAGAGCTGAGTGGCAAAACTCAGAGTAGTTTCAAAACTGGAGTTGTTGAAATTAAAGACAGTGGCTACAGAGTTTCTGACCCAGAGAATCTGTATTTGAAGCAGGGCATAGCAAACTTATCTGCAGAGGTGGTGTCACTCAACAGACTTATGGCCACACAACCAATCTCTGCATCAGACTCTGCGTAAATCACTACTGAGCAGGAGCTGGGCATTTAGAAAGATGGCATTTGCAATAGATCAGTACATTTTGTATTATGCTGAATTTTCACTGGACCTGTGATGTCATTTCACTGTAATGTGCACATGGTGTCTGTTTGGTGTCTTTTTGTGCACAAATTGATGAAGATTAGCTCGTGTTATCACTCTGCCTTGTGTATAGTCAAATAGTCCATACAAAGGCTGTATATAGTGAACATTATTTTTGTTGTTCTGTTATAAAGTGTGTAAGTTACCAGTTTCAATAAAAGATTGGTGACAAACACAGAGCTTCTGCTCCATTGCACTTGATTTATTGGGGGTGGGATTTAAGCTGCAAAAGTAGGTGTTACGGTATTCTATATTTCACTTATGTGGGGGAATTTTCTCCCCAGAGTAAGGGAAAATTGAAGTATAAATTCAACGAATCATTTGTCTTTGCAAACAAATTTGGGTTTAAAAACCTCCAAAAGAGAGAGATGAAAATAACTGAAGTTTCTTGCATTTGAGACTACTTTGCTGAGTTACTCCTCATTTTGTATTTATCTTTATGTTTTCTTAAGATTAATTTTTTAAGTGGAAAAATCCAAGTTTGGTAACGGCCTCTCTTTAGTCATTTGTCTTAAGTGTGACACATAGAGGTGTGTAGTTGAGTCATTGACCCACTTTTTAGATTAAAGGCTATTTTAAGTGGTGCGTATGTGAAGGGTCAGGAGAAAACTTCTAAATACGGATCAAAATTGTTTTCACATAGTAAATGAGAAAATATCATGAATGTTATATTCATCAGGTTGATAAAAATATCTCTGATTGTATGTGAAGCCCGCACACTGTACTCCATGACTGAATTATTGTACACAGCTATGACTCAATAAAAAAAAATTAAAAAAAAAAAAAAAGGCTATTTTAAGAGTGGATAAAGACTAAGGATGGAGGCATTTTTATGTTATTTTAAGTCTTAACAGTTCTAGAGTGTAACAGGGAAACTAAACTACTGTTTTTATTTAGTTTTCAAAATTCAAAAAGCACATTAGTTACCATATACCCACATACATAGAATGACCCTTTTTTAAAGATTTGCTAATGATGACTATGAATCATAGCTCTATATCTTCAGGTGTTGGTTTAGAAATTATAACCTAAAAGTCCAGAAAAAAGCGTCTTCCTAAGTAAATTTGTATGAGATCCTCCACTTTCGGGACGGGTGGGGTGGATGTTGGGCACAGCTTCCACCAGAGGTTGCTCCTCCCCAGAGCCCTCTCCAGAATCCTGAATTTCCACGCTGTCCATCTAGAAGAGAGTAAAGGCCTTGGGTAGTCCTGGAGCAGGTGCAGAGTGACTCAGCCTTCCCTCCCTGCCCACATCACTTGTTGGCACCGAGGCGAAATGGAGGCAGGCGGAGCAATGGGAGCATCCCGTTTTAGGCGGCTGCAGTTTTTTTGATTGCTCAATTTGCATAAAAGCCTGATTTTTCGTATGCTATGTTTCCTAAACCGTCATATTTTAAAGAGTGTGGTGGTTTTTCCTGAAGGCAATGCCAGTAACACACATACAACCATCCACTTTGTCCTAATGGCCACGAGGACCATTTTTCTCTCTGAGAGTGCCTGACTCTTAGAGAAATGTGTTGCTAGGCTCAGCCCTTGGCCTTCTCTCTCCAGTATTTTATCAGCACCTGACTGAGGCCCGGAGGCAGACTCCTGTCTTTCGTGAATGTTATAAAGTAGAGCAGGAGGGCTAAAATATCAGATGGGAGTCAGGATCCAAAAGCCTTTGACAGCCTAGAACAGATGGAATGAATCAAGCAATATGTAATATAATAGGGATACAATGTAAAGCCAACTTTGTATGTATTTAAAAAAAAGACTATTCAAGTTCACAACTGGGAAGCAGTAAAATAACTACGTTTTTAAAGAAAGCTTTTGTTCCCTCAAGCTTACTATGCGTGAATAACCAGTGGAATGTTGGGTTGTGTCAACACAAATAGTGTCCAAACACAGAGATAACTGTCCTCTGTACCTGGGCTGTGCTCTTGGTAAGAGGTGCACCAGCAAACATTCCAGAGGAGATAGGAGATCTTGCAATCAGGAAATGAAAGAAAATAAGAAAACTGTTGGTAAGTTGTCCAGAAAGGGAAGAACTTTATAAGGTACTAGAAGGGAAAATAAGGAGGTAATAGCAAGGAAGGTTGTTTTCTTTGTTTTTTTTTTTTGTTGTTGTTTTTTGTTCTTGAGATAGAGTATCACTCTGTCACCCTTGGGTTGAATGCTGTAGGATCATAGCTCACAGCAACCTCAAATTGTTGGGCTCATGCAACTCTCTAACCTCAACCTGAGTAGCTGGGCCTACAGGCACCTGCCACAATGCCCAGCTAGTTTATCTAGCTTTAGTAGAGATGGGGTCTCACCCTTGCCTGGGCTGGTCTAGAGCTTATGAACTAAGGCAATCCTCCTGTCTCAGCCTCCCAGAGTGCTGGGGTTACAGGTGTGAGCCACCACACATGGCCACAAGAAAGGTTTTAAAGGAAGAAATTTGTGTCTCTGGACGCAGTGCAGAAGCAAGCAGCGCTTCTCCTAGCACTTGCTGGACATCAGCTCTCACAGTGACTGTCTCGCATGGACATCGTCACTAGAGCTCTCTTACTTCGTTTCATTTTGCCTTATCATTAGGACGGTGTTTAAAATGTGACTCCTTGGAAATAAAAGCAGTGTCATAAGCAATTCCAAACCCACTAGGAAACAAAGAAAAAAAGTACAATTACACGATGACACTTTGTTTTTATGAGGAAATGCTACCCACTCTCCTGCCCAAGCCCCCTAGAATGATAGAAAATGTCTTTAAAACCAAATTAGTCTAAAACTATACTGAAAAATAAGAAACAAACCTCAGAGCTCAAAAAATTCTTAGGAATTCCCAGAAATGTGGCTATCAGGTAGACCTAGGTTAAGAGGAAGCCACAAATGGCCACCAACCACAGAAGTCCTCAAAGGCCTCCTAGCCGGGTGACGGTGTACCCAGGAGAGGGCACAGAGCCTGGGTTACCCACAGAGGCACTGACTGTGGGACCAGTGACCGTGAGACCAGCAGCCGGGTGAGTGGGAGCTGGGAGCAGAGGGAAGTGGGGTCTTGGCCCAGTGGCGGACAGTTCCCTGCACATTGACATGGGTCTTCCCCAAGAAGCTCTGTCTAGCAGCATAGCCATCCTGTGGCGAACGGTATCTCATTGTTTGGGATTTTCTTTCTTTCTTTTTATTTTTTGCTTGGTGTGCTCATTTTATAAAGAAGAATGTTGAGACTCAGGTTAATCTGTTGAAGCTTGCCCTGCCAGCCAGCAGTGCAGTGCCATTGGAACACAGGCCATGCACCCAGGAAAGGGAAGATCAGCAAGAGCAGCCACCAGGCACTTCGCTTCTTCCCCTGCTATAACCCGGGGAGATGAGATTTAGGAGTCCCTACACTGTCTGCAGGAGAAAAGGAAGGAATCTAAGATGGAAGATTTTTCTCTGTAAGTTAATGAAATGCTATTTAAGCATCTAGTTCTATAGATGTGGTAGATGTATAACAACTTTAATTTTTTATCCTCAATGAGGAAATACTCCCAAATAAAAACAGCTAATATGTGTGTACGATTTTTACTTTACACCTACATACACGTAAATATCTTTGGCTATCTACACATATATCCTTAAGCCCGAACCCTCATAAATGGGTACATTTTTTACACAGCCATTGTTAATTAAAAACTTGTGAAAAGTAGTAAATTGTGTTGGTTTTTTTTATAAACTGGTAGCTGTTAAGCTTGTTTTTGAAAACTAGAGATTATCCCTAAATGAGAATCATTGGCAGCACCCACCTGGTTTATGTTCCTTTTGTGTTTCGGGAGCAGGGATGGAGAATTGTTTAAGTAGTACGTGATATAATCACTCGGATGATTTGTGATTACACGTCTCACTAGCTACTTGCACCAGAAAAATTAAAAAAAAAAAAAACTTACAAAGGTGAAAATTATGGGTCATTCAAAACACCAGTAAGGACAGAGAAGAGAAAATTCAGAATGTTGAACTAAATTTTCCTAGGAAAATGTGAAGTTGTCTAATTGGAAGTTAATTTACCATATAAACAGAGCCAGGAACAGTGGCACACGTCAGTAACAATCCCAGGTACTCAGGAGGCTGAGGCAGGAGGATTGCTTGAGCCCGGGAGCTCAAGTCCAGCCTAAGCAACATAGCAAGACCCCATCTCAAAAAATAAAATAAAGTGCAACTGGTTTAAAGACTTTGGCAGTATTTTCCACTCAGGTAGCTTATTCTGATTCTAGTGGACATAAGGAAGAAAATACAAGAACTAATGGAAGTAAGACACTTGGTAGCAGTGTGAGTGACGGAGAACAGAAGACACTAGAAGGTGACAAAGAAGCATTACTTAGGAGAGGGCCACTGTCTGTGCTGAGTCATGCTGGTGCCTGTCAAAGAACCATTGTTGTTTGTTGAATATCGATAAGGTCATTGTCACACAAGTAGAAGTACTTGCATAGAAGCTTATAGAGCAAACTATTCCAGCTAAGTCACCCAGGCAGGTATGACAGCTGTTTTCCATACCTCAGTTTGGTCAATCTTAACCACTTGAGAAGGAGAAGGTTACTTTGGGGGAAGTATGTAAATAATGTCCAGGGTTCTGGAGGTTAAGAATAAGGCCCCTTTGAAAGAGCACATGAAAAACAAATTGTAAGAAAGGAGGAAAAAAACATTGTTCAAGAATAATGTAGGGGCCAGTTATGGTGGCTCACACCTGTAATCCTGGCACCCTGGGAGGCCAAGGCAACAGGATCCCTTGAGCTCAGGAGTTTGAGACCAGTCAGAGTAGGAGTGAGACTCCATCTCTACTGAAAATAGAAAAATTAGCCAGGTGTTGTGGCAGGTCCCTGTAATCCCAACTACTTGGGAGGCTGAGGCAGGAGGATCACTTGAGCCAAGGAGTTTGAAGTTGCTGTGAGCTCGGTTGACACAATGGCACTAGCCTGTGTAGCAGAGTGAGACTTTGTCTCAAAAAAATAATTAATAAATAAAATAATTTAACAAAGGGGAACGAGGAATAAAAAGAAAGTTCAAGATTAATAACCTCTGAAGTAAAGAGATATTTCAGTGTAACAGGGTTTTTGGTTTTTTTGTTTTTAATTATTCTTATAGATGTGTCAGATTTCCAGTGAGAGAGAGAATTTTCTGTCTGAGGAAAGAAGTTCGATATGATAGTGGGTCACAAGAAAAACCCTAAAAATAGGGTGGCGCCTGTGGCTCAAAGAGTAGGGCGCCATCCCCATATACCAGGGGTGGCAGGTTCAAGCCCAGCCCCGACCAAAAACTGCAAAAAAAAAACCACCCTACAAATACTGATGTTTGATGGTGCCTGGTAAGTTGCATTGTGGAGAAAGAAGGGAATAGATGGTGGTGGTTTGTGCTCTTTGGGAGGGTGAAGAGTTACTTTTGAGAGGAAGGGAGTGGAGAAAAGAAGGGGAAGGCTCCTGCCTGGCTGAAGAACCAGTGCACTGTCCTTGTGGGTGGCCAGCCACACGACCCAGGAGACCAGCTGTCTGGTTTGAAATCATTTCCATTGCTGAAGGGAAACATAGGCAAAAACATTGCTTCCCTGTCCTCAGATTTTCAACAAGTCCTGCTAGACTCTCTGATGCTTTCTGTGAGTGAGTTTTGTTTACTGGACCCTGTATCTGGGTCAGCAGAGCCAAAGGCCATGACCATGACGCTGATGCCCCTGAGAAACCTGCAAAATGGGGGTGGAGGACACTTGGACTTTTGACAACTCATGTGACTTGAAGATCATCCTATTTGTATCTCAGGGGTGAAGGAGCCCTACCCTCTCTCCCCCACAAATTATTAGCCTAATTAACTAATAGATGAATACCCAGTTCTGTGCAACGTGCCATGGAGGAAACGGGGGGGGGGGGGGAGGGAAGTCTCACCTTTTGAGGAGTTTTAAATTTGCTTGTGAAAAAAAGACCAAAACTCTAAAAGTAGTAACAGCCAAGAGAAGACACTTTTGAGAGGCAGAATATATAGAAAAGAATATGCCTACCAAGGAGCCCATGGACAGGGATGAAAGGACATTTTGACAATTAAAGAAGCTTGATGGGGTGAAAATTTAGAACCTGGATGGGCAGGGAGAATACTACCAATTCAGGGGGTGGGGGAGAATGTAAAGGTATGCTGCACCAGTGCAGAAGTGAATTTAATTGTAGGGTTAGTAAAAAGGAAATTCAAAGATGAATAGAACTAGGTGCCAAAGGACCTTGAATTCCAGGCTTAAGAAATTGTCCTTAGTTTACTTAGGAAGGGCTCTGGGAAACTTAATCCTGTTGAAAGTCTTGATAGGGCTGAGCTCAAGGTGAAGCCAGGTGTGAGGCCAGGAGAGCAGGTGGACAGAGGAGAGTCAAGGAGGGGAGAAAGCCAGGGAGGGATCTGAGGGAAAGATGCAGGAACAGTCTGCAAAGGGTAAAAAGAAAAGGATGTTGTGCATGGACAGATAACCAGAGGTCAAGTGGGGAGCTAGACTAAGGCAGTCCAGGGGTTGGGCCTCCAGGTTGGGAATGTCCCAGCCATGGACATGCAGTGTGAGCCCCACCTGTGCCATGGAGAACTGCAAGGGTCACTGATCTCTGCTGTAGCCCAGAGACACCCTCTTGACCCAGCAGGAGTAAGGGATTTCCCAGAGTACCTTTACCCATGGTGTCACAAAGTGGAACTGTCCCCAAAGGCACTGTGGCTAAGAGCTTCCAATGTGAAGTTTGGGTTTCCAGTTTCTCCACTTCTTTCCCCCTGGTCCTACCCCAGGAGCCAGTTTCTCCAGAAAAAGAGCTGGAGGACTGAATACCAGCCAGGTCTGAGAGAGACGAGAGAGCGGGTGGAACACTCACAGGAGGACGTGGCAGGTGGGAGGGCTTCAGGAGAGCAGTGCCCCACTAATCTGCTGCCATACAAACTACCCTTTCTACCAAGTGGTTTATATCTGGAGCCTTGAGATGGCTGTGTCTGTGGGCCACATGTCAGGCCCGGGAGGGGACAGAAGTACACACTCGCTCTCCCCAGCAGCTGCCTCCTCTAACACCTCCTCTCCTTCTCGGTTATTGACAACATGGCTCAAGCCACTCTGGACTCAGGACGAGATTTAGCAGACAGACCTTTTCTTCTTCTCTCCTCCTGGAAACTTAAAACCATATTGTTATATGTTGTGACTCATACAGGCCTTTGAAATGTAGCTGCAACGCTCTCCCTAGCCCAGCTATGTCAGCGTTTTCTGACCATTTCAACAATGAATAGGCTGAGCCCTGGTTACTGAAGAAGGTGGATTGTAATGAATCAATTCTTCCTCTTTCACAGAGTATGATAAGTATCACAACAAACTATTTTTTGCTTCTTTGATTTGGAGTTGCATTTGTAGTCTATGAAAGTGGGATAATTATTTAGATAATTCAAGTAAAAGAATTCAGATTTTTTTTGATATTGTGAATAAATCTGTCTTTAGAAAATCAAGATAATTGTCTATTTTCTCCACTTGCTGTGGACATGGAAATTAGGCACAACACTTGCAAAACACTTGAACTCATTTTCTCCAGGTTGGAGGAATCATCTCAGCACCTCCTGGGAGTCAATGCAGTAAGATGGACGTGAGAGAAGTGTCATTCCTTCCACGCATTGGGTTTGAAAATAAATCGCCCTCAGGCCGGAATGTCATACGATGGATAAAACCGGTGAAAGCAATACACGATGGCAAAGAAAAAAAACACAAGCCACAGCTGAGACCTGCTCCTTCTGCTTCTGTTTGTCACTGTCTAGCATCTTGGCCAAGTTCTCTTACACAGAAATGCCACAAATAGAATAGCAAAAAATGAATTCTGCCTTAAACATGCAATAATGTGTGTTTATTTCAAAGCATAATAAGGAATGGACTAACAACTGGTCACTTTTTTTGTGAGTTTGCCTTTATGAGTACTCTAGGCACACTGTAAACACACACAATCACAGTGAGTGCTAAGGCAAGAGGCCTGGAGGCATTTCTTCTGCGTCCTCCTTCCCTCCCACACCTGTGATTGCAGAATAGGGTGACCAGGCTCCAGGTGACAGCATACAACTTGGTGCCTGTACAGAGGGGAATTGTTTTGGACACAGCACATACACATGATGAGGTCTGGGGATCTGGGCTTCTGCACATGCTATTGGCCTTAACGGGAGCTCTTCCCGGGTCCCAGCAATGGTCCTTTGTGGCACTCAGAAAGGAAAGGTAACCACTTGCCCCAGCTCACCTCCATCCCAGCTGGGGGTGGGTGGAGCAGAACTGATTCCAGAGCCTCCCTCCTAATCTTTCTGCAGCACCGCCTTAGGGCAAGCATTGGGCGGTGCTTTAAAAGGTGGAAATTGGGGGAAAGGGAGCAGGACAAATATTTTACCCCATTGGTTATTAAGGCCACAGTTGGTTAATGTCCACACACTACCTCCACAGTCCCTTACCGCCAGCGCTGAGCACGGGGCCCTCCCCGAGGCCCACACAAATCACATCACCCACCTTTGAAAACCTCAGGAGACCTTCCCCTGTACAAATATTAAGAGCCAAATCCCCGGGCCTGGAATTGAAGGTCCTCAACGTTTCTCCTGACGTTGTAGTCTTTCCCCGCTTGTCTCCCGTCACATGTGTGGTCCAGACTGTGGGTTTCAGCCACGCAGGATTGTAGCCCCAATGCCAGGGACACCAGCCAGCGCTTCTGATGAAGGAACAGACTCACGGCAATGCACTGTCTCCGTAGTGAGGCTAACTGCGGTTTTATGGCAGATATATCCTGTATGTTGGCATTCACAATGGGAAACACACCTCTTGTTAGATGTCTCCTGGAGCAAAGGAGGGAGAGACACTGATATCGGGGATGCCAGCCCTGATCCCCGGAGCCCAGGAGGCTCCACGAAGAAGCTTCACTGGCCCCTGGGAGGAAAGGAAGAGCGGCATCACAGGCTGGCCCCTCTAATTAGTGCACCTCTGTTTTGGGTTTTTGGTGTCTTTTTGATTTGGGGCTTCTGCCTGGTAAATGGTTGTGCTTCTCCCTACTCTGACGATGTTCATCACCCCAAATCCTGGGTGCTTTTCCTGCTTCCAACACCTTGAAGCCTCCCTGCCCTGGCACCGGGGGCACGGGGTGTCTTGTCCTATGTATCTTTTCTCCAGCGAAAATAGTGGCCGCCTACCCGACAGCATTATACAAAATAAATTCTGGTATGAGAAAATTAGGGCTGAGTTTTCAAAGCAATTATTTTATTGATTTGACAATGTCTGTTTCCTACTGTTGGTGTTACTGATCTTTCCATCTACAAATTAGTTCTCATAAGTTAAATAATTGTCTTCCCCTGAAGACAATTTGAATAAATTAAGTAACCTAATCAGGTTCTAGAGATGCAAAATAAAAATGTCCTGATGTGAGACCAAAGATACTCAACTTTTGTTTGTCCCATAGTCCTAGCTGTTAAACAAAAAAGTGCATTTGTCTGTGTGTTTATCTGTCTTTTACATACCTACCCACTTTTCCATCCATCCATCTAGCTATTATCTATTTCTCCATCCATACATACATCCTTCTGTTTATTTACTCCTCTGTCTGACGAGAGTGAAAACGCAGACACTAAAGTCAGTCAAACAAAACATTAAATATTAGTAAAGCCTGATGTATCTTGTTTTTGGACAAATAAATGTAAAAAGAAAATGCAGCTCCTCATACAATTGGGAGGGTTTTTAAAATAATTTTTTAAGTATATTTTAGCATCTCAGTCCAAAGTTCTTAGATGTTTCTAAACAAAGAAGATATACATACATTTTTCTTCTTCTCCCTGTTACTTCTCACCAGCTGGGATTGTAATGGATAAAACAACCCTATAGACATTTTCTAGTTTTGAACTTTTTTTGACACCTATATGCTGTACTCTGAAATTGAGGCTATGTTTGTTTTGTAAATGGCCCAGAATGCCTTTATTACCTGAAAGACAGCAAGGACAGCTGTGGGCCTGCCTGAGGTTCCTCCCGTACTCAGGGAAAAGCTTCCACGACTGAGCAAAGTTTTACAAGGCAGCAAAAAACCACATAAAGTTGGGCTTTGACTACATCAGGAATTGTGTTTATTCAAGATCCAAATAGCTCCTCACCAAATGTAGGGCCGAAGAACTTAAGACCCCCTGTTAATGGCTGTAAATTCCTTCAGGACTAGTGATGTTCAAATATGTTTTGGGAGAAAGCAATTATCTATTAAATTCTTTGTGAGAAACATCTCTGGATGTTTGTAAGGTTTAAAAATATTTTTAAAAGATTTTAAAAATTTACCATCTGGGCGGCTCCTGTGGCTCAAAGAAGTAGGGCACCAGCCCCATATGCCGGAGGTGGCGGGTTCAAACCCAGCCCTGGCCAAAAACTGCAAAAAAAAAAAAAAAACTTTACCATCTGTTATTGCCTACTATGTCCTAGGCTTCTGATGTTATAAAAGTATTAATTTGGTGGGATCACACCTATGGTGCATAATGCAAGGGTACTTGTCAGGTTTATTAAATATAGAGTATAAATGTCTTAACACAATAATTTAGTAAATGAGATGAGATTTATATTAACAAGTGTGATGTAAACGCTCCTAATTCTATATGAAATCAGCACACTGTACCCCCATACATGCATTAATGTATACATGATCTATATGTTTATAATTTGATACAAAAAATTTTAGTAAATAAATAAATATCAATTATTTTAAGTAGTATCTTTTTAATCTCCTTATTCTCTTTTAAGAATGTTCACTAATGAATTCTTATTAATCCATTAAGATAAGTAAGATAATTTTTTTTTTCTATAAAATGAGAGCAGCTTGTCTAGATTTGCATCTATATTGGTAACAGAAACTTCGAGAACATCTGCTTTAGTGTTAACTTCTAATAGGCCTTGCACAGAGCAATCTGTTCTCCATGGATGGGGCTCCCTCATTACTCAAGTCCCTGAGGAAACATGGCACCAAATCAACCACTACTGGTTTTATTATTATTATTATTATTATTTTTGTTTATACAGACAGAGTGTCACTTTATCGCTTTTGGTGGGGTGCCGTGGCGTCACACAACTCACAGCAACCTCCAACTCCTGGGCTTAGGCAATTCTCTTGCCTCAGCCTCCCGTGTAGCTGGGACTACAGGCACCCGCCACAGCGCCAGGCTATTTTTCTATTTATGCAGTTCGGCCGAGGCCAGGTTTGAACCCGCCACCTTCGGTATATGGGACTGGCGCCCTACTCGATGAGCCAGAGGGGCTGCCCTATTAGTATTATTTTTAAGTCATTATCTTTTTTGCTGTTGATATGCTGTTCTTGAAACATACTACCTGTTTATGAGAATTCTACTAAAATTCAATTTCTGCCCTAAGACCAAAGTATAAACCCGGAAGAGACATACATAGTAAATTTAAGAAATGCATATTTTGTGAATCTTTGAGGTATTCTTGCCATTTGAAGAATTCTTTTTTTTTTTTTTCTGAGACAGAGCCTCAAGCTGTCGCCCTGGGTAGAGTGCTGTGACATCACAGCTCACAGCAACCTCCAATTCCTGGGCCCAAGCGAGTCTCCTGCCTCTGCCTCCCAAGTAGCTAGGACTACAGGCGCCTGCCACAATGCCCGGCCATTTTTTGGTTGCAGTCGTCATTGTTGTTTGGCGGGCCTGGGCTGGATTCGAACCCACCAGCTCAGGTGTACGTGGCTGGCGCCTTAGCCCATTGAGCCATAGGCGCCGAGCCCGTTTGAAGAATTCTTAAAATGAGGCGGAAGACTTAGACTTATCTTAGAAAGATAAGTTAATCTTTCATAACCCAGAGGATATAGACAGGGTGGCCATAAAGTTCATGTGCAATTGAAAATAGCCAAATTGCACGTGAACTTGAAGGCCACCCTGTATCTGCAGGACTTTTGTTGTGTGACTTCCAGCAGCACGTCATTTACCACCAGTTCACATATGACTGCCCAGGTTAACTTTGCAAAATACAAGTGTGGTCAAGGCAGTCTTCTGGTTTCTTACTACTATGTACAGACTAAGCTTTGCTATTCAAAATGTGGTCCGGGCCCCGGTAGTGAAAGCCGGACATAGATGCTCCTAGAAACCCAGATTAGAATTCAGGTGTGCGCCTTATAGCGGAGCGCCAGGAGAGAAAATTTCTTTTGGACACTGGAGCAACTTTTTCTGTACTTCTCTCCAATCCTGGTCTTTTATCTCCCAAATCCATAACTATACAGGGGGTGTCTGGACAGCCGGTTACCAAATTTTT
>CAUYRH010003618.1:0-28219 GCA_963574655.1 Perodicticus potto
CCTACTCAGTCCCCCACCTCACTGAGATTCTCCCCTCAAAAGTTTCCACACCAGACCCCCTAAAGAATGGGAGGGGCCTAGGGAGTCCCACCTTGTCATGTAACATCAATAAAGTTCCCTGAATTCAAAAAAAAAAAAAAAAATTGATGGTGGAAACCTGTCAAGGAGTTTCCAGTGTTTCTCAGGGATTGGATATACACGGTTTATTAGACCTGGAAATGGCTTATAGTTTATTCTGGAGATAGGAAGTAATTTATGTCAGCCACTAATTTTTTGGCCATTTTAATTTTGCTCTGCAAGTTTTAACATCTGTTGCATTTTGTTGAACATAAAGGTAAATCAATAGCTCTTGCCAGGATCCTAGGAAAATACATGTCCATAAAGGTCCATTATAGTAATGTAGGTGTGGAGGTCTCTAGTAGAATGTGGATTCACTATGGGACTATCTTTGAACTTAGGTGAGAATAATAATAATAGAGATCTCATTCAAATATCATTCCATGTCATAATTTAGCAGATGGTGGCTGATCTTCTGGTCATAGCAGAACACATAATAATTGTCAGCAATAGATTGGGCTAAATAAAATCTAATACACATTTTTCATCAGAGGCTTTGTGTTTCCCGAGCCACAGATGTTCAGATATTCTGTACATATAAGTTTATAAATTTTGTAGCAAAAATTGTCATAGAAGCCATACGCTTCTTACTTATTTGTATACTGGAGTGAAAACTATCTCTGCCTGTATTTTTTGCCTAATTAAAAAAAAAATTTAAAAGTAGGGATATAAAAATAATTCCCACAAAAAAATAAGTAATCAGATTAAATTATCTGTATGTTGGAAAGAATTGCCTTCGTGAAGCAGGAAACTTACACGTGAAACATTGAAGATTACTATTGTACCTTATTAACCTCGAAGTAAATTTAGATCATCTCATGCCACATTCTGAAAAGTGAGAGGTGAAGAATTTAAGTAGTAGGGTAAATTGGGAATGATTCAAAGGTAATTTAAATGAAAGGAAAAAAGAAAAAAGTAGACTTACGACATTTTAGTTATCCAGATAAATTTGTGGGCAGGACGGGAAGAGTTTGTGATAATCATGGTAGCATATATACATTGTAGAGCTTAACAGTGCTGATTTTCTAAGCAGGCAGCTTTGGGCTCTGCATACTGATTATCAATGTGACTTTGGACCACATATTTAAGCAAGTAAATACAAACGCACCACACACAGTCCTCTGTACACACAAAATTCAATCTTTATCCTTGGAAGAACCCATGTTTGAGGGATAATGTCTTCAATATTAATTCCTAAGGTCATGAATAGAAATAGAAGGAGAAGAAACCTCCAGTCTGGAATTAAAACAATTTAAAAAATAAACAAAAATGTAGCAGTTAAACTAAAAAAGAAAAAAAAGTAGAAGAGCGATTAGAAATATGAGCCTGGCCACTGCAAGTTTACCCTATGCTAGTCAATGAAGAAAGGAACTCTGAATTTAATAGCTTTGGCTCACATAATCTAAGAGTTTTTCCATAATCACTTTTCTTTGGTCCTCTTGTTTGACAGTGACATCTAACTAAAGTCATCCCATTTAACCTTTTCTTTTGCATGTTGCGTGAACTTGTGAGCAGAGTAAGAAACAGGACATTCCTCGGGAAGATCAGGGACCAACTACCAAGAATTTGGATTTTTGGCCCCAACTTATTACCCTGATGGTCACTATAATTGATGAGGACAAAACTGCCTACACACCTGTCTTGAATCAGTAAGTACATTGTTTTGAAAATGAATGGATTTTATTCCACTATACTTTAAAAAATATCTTAAGCACATCTTATATTCTTATGGCAATGACAGACTTTTCCAAAGTCAAGCTGCAGAAAACAGAATATTTTTCTACTTTTGTCTGTAAATATCACTTCAGTGATAATATAAATTTCTATTTTGAGCCCCATAGAGTATGATTCTTTGGATATGGAGGCAAATATTTTCCAAGCTTTGATATTTATGTGATATAAAAAAGTTTCCTCTTTCCTTTGGTTCCATTATCTCAAAAGAATAAGTGTGCACTTCCTCCAAAACTAAAAAGAGCTAGTGTTAAACATATTCTATTATGGATATTCATTGACAAAGATCTGTCAAAAAATCTTTTAAAATAGTCGTGCATATTGATTTCATGGATTTAATGTGATATTTAATAAAACAAGTCAATTTTCACCAATTGCAACCTAAAGTTTATGCCTCTAAGACAAGGTAGGTGGATTAAAATTAATGACTGCTCTAGAAAAGTCTGTGAAATCTTCATTTTAATCAAATTCTCACCAGCTAAGAGGCAGGGAGAAAATTATCTGATTTCTCTGAGTCTCAGTTTCCTTCCATGTAAAATGAAGACATATTATCAGATAATTTCCAAGATCCAATGAGACCTTAAGGTTGCCCGTTCAGGTTTTCTGTCATTCCTACATGCTGAAGGCCATAAGAGCAAAATAACAGAAGACACCCAACCAGGCACCCACTGCCTCGTTCTCTTGACATGTTGGTAAGGACTAAAATGATGTGGGAAGAAATAGATAACCCATGAAGTAGGACAATGAAGTAGATTCAGACTCTTTTTGGGAGAACTGATTTTATTTCTGTTTTCTGTTTTGGTCAAGACAGGGTCAAAGTTTATGTTGAGTCCAATTAAAAATCCCAACAACAGAATAAATCAGTTTAAGCTTTTCAGTTTTCACCCTGTCCTGCCTTCTGACCACCTCTTGTCACCTGCCGCTAAATTCTCGTGATTGTGGAGAAAGTATCCCTATTTTTGATATGCAACCATCATAGCATCAAGTTTGCCTTTTCCCCTTTGCCAAATCCTAAATCTTATGCCCACACCTTTCTTCCTGATGGCTCTAGTGTCTCCTGATCACCATCTGAGCAGCTTTGCTCTTTGATTCTCTTGGCGATCTTTCCTAATCCACACACGTCCTGTTCTCATCATGGATCCTGGGAAGTCCTTCTCAGGTCTCCAGTAGCTTTGGGAAATAGATTTGTTTTCTTGTTCACTCTTTGGAACTTTCTTGTGGACTGAGTGTGTTTTCTGAAGATCAGGAGGCCAGCAACTTTTCCCAAGATTGTATCCTTGGGCTGAGATAGGCCACTTGACAAAAGATTATTGAAAGAAAACAAATATCTGCTGAGAAATGTAAATTAAGTCATTCAAAGGGATTTTGTTTTTAATCAAAGAAATTCATTACATTTACCAAGTACCTTCAATCAGAATATGGGCAATAACAGATGCATAATGCAATCATGGAATACATAAAAATTTTCCAGATCAATTTTTAATCATATAACACAGTGGTTCGCAACTTGTGGGTCACGGTGCACAGGAACTCTATTAAAGGGCTGCGGCATTAGGAAGGTTGAGAACCACTGATATAGCACAAAAATATACCAAGATTTTGATTGACTTTTTGTGATTGTACAAAAACAAAAAATTTAAAGTCACAATATTTTAAATAAAATGAGAGTAAAATTTTATGCATATTTTTTTGTTTTTGTAATGCTGACCAAAATATAAGCAAAATATAGTTCCATCCATTCTGTGATTCCATTTGTTTGCATGCATTGCATTACTGTATGCAATTTCTTTTAGGTATCTCCAAAAATATACGGATAGTGAAATCTCAATGTATTTTCTCTCTGCATTAATGGCATATAACAGTATCCAAAAATGTTGCATACAGAATGAACCAATTGAAAAAAATTGTTCCACTCACAAAGATAAAATATGCTACTGTTTTCCCACCTCATGGGTATGTGATGAGCCGGAATGTTATTTTCAAACTGTGTTTTAAAATACAGAATATTTCATTTAATACAATGCAGGAGATTGAGTTTAAGCTACTTTGGTCAGGGATTTGACTCTTGTTCTTTCTGTTTTGGAAATAATATTGTTAAAAGTATTAAAGCTATTGCTTTTTTGCTTGTACAGATTTTGCAGTTAAGAAATTGAATTGTTATGGAAAGTGTTCATCATACTAAAAAGAAAAAGATTATACAATAGAGCAATCATATATTTACCACTCAAATTCAATGATTATAAAAATTTTGTCACATTTTCTTCATCTATACTCTTGAGTTTTCATTGCCTTTGGGGTTTTTTTTTGCTAAATTATAGTAAACAAATTTCAGATGTGAGGTCATTTCATCCATCCATACTTTAGTATTTCTCTCTGAAAAGCATGACTAATTTTGTGCATATTACAATGATATATCACAACTAATAACATTCACGGAAACATTTTGATTTCATTCGGTATCCAAATAAGGGGTACACGTGACATGTGGTAATGATATGTGGTAAGTCTCTTTCATTCCGATTCTTCCCTCCATTTCTTTTATTCTTACCACTGACTTAAAGAAGCTCTGTTCATTGTCGTTAAAATATGCCTCTTTCTGGATCATTCTGTTTGTCTCTTTGAGGAAGTGTTTAACTTATACCTCCATATTTAATACTGTTCTGGAGGTTAACTTTCAGGTTCCTCTTTTTTTTTTTTTTTTTTTATGCGGGCATAGGTGGCTCTGAGCACCGCATGCGATATCACATCAGATGGCACATTAAGTCTGGTTGTTCGCCTGTGGTAATGCCAAGATTGATCAATGCCGACAGCTTGCTCTCTTCATTAAAAAGTTCCTTCATCATCCTTTCCTCTAATGATTTCATTTATTTATGGTCACTTCAGAATTAGTTATTTCACTAGGGACTTAAAAATGGTAGTTTTATAATGTAATTCTTTTAACGTTTATTAGTTAGACTTGTTTGTAAAGAAGAAACTTTCCTTCACTAACTAGGGCTATTTATTTGGTTGTCCTGCTATATATTAAGTGTAGGAAAAATAGGATAAATACTTAATTAGTTCTTTTATACTAAAGTGTTTTATCCCATCCTTTTCTTTCCTGCTCCATTTACTTGTTTTACTTGTTAACAGTTTCATTTTAATTTAGTAAATATGTATTGTATATTTAATCTATGCCAGGTACTATGTGAAGTTGGAGTCATAAAGATTTAATTGAGAAAAATATATATATACAAAATTAATCATGGGTCTGAAATTAACCATTGTGCCTGCCACATTCACAAGTTATTCTGGGATTATACTCTTCCCCCTACAGAACCTTGCCGAGGCCACCTAATGAGACAAATTTTACACAGCAAGAAAAACTAGATTCACTCTCTGGAATTTAACAGAGAAATCTGAAAATCTGACACCTGACAGGGAGAATAGTCATCGAAAATGTACAAGTCTGGAGACAAATGTTAGTATGTGTTCTAAAATTAAGAAGAAATGAAAATCAAGTATAAACAGAGCCATGAGAGAAACAGAGTTGAAAGAGGAGAAATTATTTGACAAATGAAGAGAGAGAAAAGATGCGTGGAAAGAAAATCAGAAATGAGAGTAGCAGAGTCCTGGTGCTGGCAGATTGCCTGAGTGACGATCCCTCCCTGTGACCACGTAATTGCCCCCACCTGCAGCTGCCTTTGAAGGAACTTCTTATTCGAGGCTCTGTGAGACCTGACTCACTGAGTTTGGTTTTTCTTGAGTTCTGGTACAATATGGCAATGCAATTTATTCCAAAGTATTCTTTAAAAAATTACCTTTTAACTCTATAACTGAGTGTCTGATTTTTATAACCAGAATAGCATAACTAACCTGGTACCATCAGGACAATAATATGTGGAACAACACGTGTTTTCCTTCGCAGATGCAGTTATACTGCTGTTGAACTGTAAAGAAATATTTTTTTTTTATAACATTTATTTTCTTTTTATTTATTAAAACATGGCGCATTTAGTCAAGAATGAAAATGTATTATGTGAAGATAGAAATGAAGGGTAAGAACAATTTTTTTTTTTTTTTAGAATACCACTTAGTTTTATGATTCTAAGAAATATTTTAATTTGAATTCTCAGAATCTGAGCAAACAATTTGTTCTCTATCAGCAATCGGTTCTGCAGACCTTGAATTTACCGTAGTTAGAATGGACAGCCAGAAAATCCAAAGATCTATGCTGACAATCTACCTGACAATACAGGCATACAAGAAAAGAATCATTTTTCGAAGTCTTTACTTAGGTTAATAGTAACCATTTTGAATTTTAAAACAGATAATGTGTTTCTCTGCAAATTCCTACACAATACATTATATACTAAGAATGCAGATATTTGTCAAAGTGCCCAAGAGTACTATTTTAAAAATACTTCCCAAGAATTGTACTAATTGAAACTCTTCTGAAGATTTTCCTTTTCTACTTCCCTGACTATGTATCACTGAGGAAAGAAAAAGTTGATCGTGGATTTTTCAGGGTATATTACGCTTGCTGGGAGATTTAGGCACAACTAAATATTTATATATTATAAACATCTTCATCATCATAATATAGGAAACTACAGGAGATTAACTGGAGTCAGGCACCTGTACTAAGCATTCTTTTAGGATGAATTAATCCTAAATGTAATTCTTATGACATGGGCACTATTTCATCTCCAAATTGCACGTGATGAAACTGAAGCACACAGAGGACTAAGAACCTTTCCCAAGATCACACATCCAGTAATAGGCAGAAGCAGAATCTAAGAGACCCTTTGAATCAACAAAAGGATTAATAATGGTAAGGAAAGAATCTCATGGATAAAATGATGGAGTTTCATCCTTCACTCCTACGCAAACATTTCCAGTGTTTTAATGATTAATCTGGATCTGATTGTAACATCTTTAAGAAGGTTTCCCATATTTTAAAAAGGGGTCGGTAACAAAAACTCACAGGCCTATTATCAGGATTTGGGGAGATACTGCTTCAAAAGCACCCAGCCTGGCACCTGCCTTGAGCTGGTGCTCCATGATATTGACTTCTATCTCTGCTATACGGCCTCCAGTTCCCTGCCCTGCAAGGTGAGCATGAGGACTATTTTCTTTCAGGTCTTTAATCTGAAATTACTGGGAGAATCAGTTATCTGAACTCAATACATCTTGAGAATCAGTTATCTGAACTCAGTACATGCTGTTCGTTACTCAGCCCAGGCATACACACAAGTTACTTATTCTCTCTCAGGCCATCTCCATTTCCTCTGCCATTGCCAAGTAGCATTTTCATCGTCTTACAAAGTGTTGATTTTAGTAATTAACTTAGATCTATCCCCAATTTTTTATTTTATATTTAAATTAAATATATACTTAAAGATTTGAATTCATTAAAATAATGCCTTAGATTGTAAGTGAAATAAAGTCAAAATGATGGATAAAGAGTGGTTGACTTTAAATGCCATTGGTGATCAATTTGTTTTATGGTATAAAAGAACTTAAGTACAAAAGGCAAAATTATCACCACAGGAAGTATTCAATTAGATGAATTCACACCCCAAATGTATAAACTGATTTTCACCCTTAACTGCAATGTTATCTTTCTGTTTTAGTTTTTCTAATGCAGCTTTAATTTGTCAGAGTAGTTTAATTTAATTTACTAGTGGAGACCTGCTTCATCAAGTTCATTCTTGGGAAGTCTCTATGTTCATGATCTTGGCAGCTAATTGCACTAAAACATGTTAAGAATCTTAACATGAAGAACATATTAATAAAAGCTTAATATTTTTTATAATGCAAAAGAGTTCTGCAAACTGTCTCGAGTTCTCGCTACAACAAGGATGTTTTGGTTGTGTACAGGCAGTAACACAGAACCGTGGCTTACTCCTTTGTAACAATGAACACACATTTTCTTCAAAGTTAAACTCTGCATATCTGAATAATGCTTCACATTTAATGGATTCTCATTTCATCTATTGTGACTAATGAATCAGTATTACCAAATTTGGCAGTGCCAATTATGTTTTCCTTATTTCACTAAGAAATTTGCAAGATAATAAATTGGGTTATTAAATTGTTGTGTCTCAAGATTCAAGGTTTAAAACATTTATGCTTCATATTAATTGCTGTAAATTAAAAACAGGCAACATTCACATAATGGTGGAATGGATCAGTTACCTCATTAAACGTCATTTATAAATGATAAATGAAGTGAAGCTATGACTACATTAAAAATGAAAAAGAGGCAGAGTTACATGCTAGAGAATTGAATTTGAGTACAAGGAGACTTCACAAATTCAGACTAGTGTGAGAAGGGCCATTTAAAAATAGCCATATATGATGAAATATGAATATTAAATGCATCACGTTTATGTGTACTACTCATAAGTAGGTAGATAGATAGATAATTCCAGTAAGGTTAGAAAATGGTTGTGGAAAGTTAAAACCTATTTCATTCCTTCTTCTATCATGGTTTAGAATGTATTTGTAATTAGCATTTGACTTGTTAGTGTGTAGGTCAAGATTGTCTAACTTAGAATATCATTTATTCTGATGAGTATATAAACATTTTGCTTTATAATCAAGGTTATTGCTCTTAATTTTTATTAACAATGTTCTCCTAGGACTAAAAACCAGAGAATACAAATATAAATTTCCATGATGATTTTTTTTCACATTAGAAATCAATTGAATCTGAATAATATTTCCTTATATGTCTCTTTTATAGTTAGAATTTCATGATCATCTCCAGCAAGTATTTATGAAGTGCTTACTATATGCCAGTGACTGTGCATAGTATTTATGTGTGAAACCTCATTTAGTTCTCACAACAACCCTAGAAAAATCCCACGTTACACAATTACTATTATCCCCATTTGACAGGTGAGGTAATTGAGTTTTAAAGAGATTACACCACCATGGTCCACTGGGTAAATTAGTTAAATAGCATAGTAGAAATCAAATCTCTATGTTTTGGATTGCTTTAAGATTTAACTACACATGATAATATTATGGATTATGCAGAGGAAATAGCCAAAAATGTTTTTAATTTTAGAAAATAAGACTCTAGTAAATATGCAGATGCTGTAGACTTCTTAGCTAGCCCACAGGAAAGGCAGAAGTAGTCAACTGTGGAGTTCATTGTAAGAAAACAACTCTTCCTATTAAATCATTATTTGGTACTGTGAATAGAACACTTTTAAAAAGCATATGTAATTTGATGCCAAAGATTGTTTATTTATAAATCTATGAAGGAAATTTGGGCACAGTGCAAAAAAACACTATTACAAAAATATTATTTTGTACCCCATGAAAAGCTGGAAAGTAAAATCTAGCCAATAGTTGATAATTACTCAGAAATTGTGAAAGTCTGTTATGAGAAAAAAATGGGATGTCTCTTCCTCACTCTGAGCATTAATTTTTTTTCTTCCACCTATTGTATTTTGCTCATAATTAAGAATTTTTCTCCCCCTCTTTTCACAAGATATAAAGAAGTAAAGAAATTATTTCTGAAAAGATATTAGCTTTGCAAATGTCACCAGTTTCTAGTCTGCCTGCTGGAATACAATTAATATAGCATATTATATACATCATGCACACACATACATAGAGAGAGACTGTGTAAATATAATCAATGTTATTTGGTGGTGATGGGGTGCTATGTGAGAAAAGTATAGGGAAGGAAAATGTCTTTTCTTTCTACCCTCTGACTTGTCAGGTGGTGCTCCTGTAACATAGACAGACTAACAAGAGAAAAGCATACAAATTTATTTTATACAAGTTTTGTGTGACATGGGTACCTCCATAAGGGAATAAAGAGTTTTGGGCTGGGTTTGATGAAGAGTGGCGTGGGTTAGAGACATGTGATGCTCCTTTCCTCTGAGTATAGGAGCAGCCCCTTCTCGCAGTGAAAAGAAGCAGCTGTGGACTATGGCAGAGGTTGATGCCTACAACAGCCATCTAGCTAAATTGTGATTTTTTTTACTTGACCAGGACTTAATGTAAGATTAAGGGAAGAACTTTAAAATGCACCAAAAATCCCGCAAAGAAGCAGTAAGGTAAACAAAAATACAGGCTTCTGAAGAACTTGTCTAACTATTAAGTAAATAAGGAAATTTTGCATTCTTTTTTCTATCAAGGGTTGCCTATAATATTATAGGTAATAGTGAGCACAACCAAATTATATTATTATAGCACAACTATAATATATTACAATGGAGCAAAAAAAAAAATTTAAGACAGGTTGGAATGACATCTGAGACAATAAATATAGTTTTCTGTAGAGAAATAGATCTTGAGGTTTAAATTTAGAGATAGACTATCGCATAAAATATGAAGGCAATAATTTGAACTGCAAATATGTTCAGGGGGAACCAATAGACTAGTGCAAAAAGAAAAGAAAGAATTTGTTGTGAAAACATTTTCAGGGCTTTGAAATTTTTTTTTATTTTTGTAGAAAAGAAAAAGGAATGAAAAAGAAATATGGTCAAAAACCATAGGCTATATTTGTGATTCTGTCATTGATTTGTTTCATGTTTTAGTATACATGTCTTAATCTTTAATGTTCCTGAGTCTAATAGGAGTATTTGCTAAGTGAGGGGAACTCAAAACTCTAATCTTAACCATTTGAGGAGCTGAGGCAAGAGGCCTGCCTGACCCCAGAACCTCAATGCTTCCAGCCTGGGTGACAGTGACAGAGTGAGACCATCTCTAAATAGATAGATAAATAGAGTTGTATCAAAGTTACCTTTATAAGCCTCCTTTAGATATCGAAAACAATAAATATATATATTAAAAAACAACAAAAACCTTATGAAATATTTTTTGCTTTGTTTTTTGGAGAAATCTCAATGTCCAAAGCCGGACAACCAATCCTTCCTTTGTAAAATGAGATTAGTGACAACTAAATAGGAATTTTGTGAGAAACAGATGAATTTTTTTATTGTTTAAAATCATTCAGATAGTAAAGCCCCCATTGATTTACTTCGAAATAGAGTTTTTTTTTCAAAATTGTGGTGGTTCCTCAAGTAATTACATTCAGCTTCAGAGGACTGTATGAAATGGAAAGTAAAAGTGCTAGTGTTTATGTGTCATTTCTGTGTAGATGATCAATAAAAAGCAAAATTACAGCTCCCTCAGCCTAAGCCTTACAGATTTTTAGTAACTTGATATTTCTTCTTCCAGCTAATATATTCTATATATATAAGCATAGAATTTCACTTAATTATTTTACTTTTATATAGTGAGATTTTTAAAATAAAATGTGGGATCATCACATATTTACTAATCTATAATTTGCTTTTTTCACCTAGTACCACTTAAAATACATCTCTTCATTTCAATCCAAGTAGATCCTACCTGTTGATTTTAATAGCTGCATATTATTCTGTAATATCATATAACTGCAAGATGATGCATCCAATAAGGGGGACCCTTGGGGAGCGGAGCAAAGAAAGGGGCGGGGCAATACATGTATAGCTACAGCATAACCATGGAGGCCTGTAGAGAGTCATTGGATAACTATGGGGAAACCAAGTTACAAAACAGTCTGAATTTCATCAATTATTTAATGTTTTGCAGTCTGATAAATAAAAAATAATTCCCTTGCATTAATTGAAATTTCTTTGAGTATTAACGATGAACATCTATAGGCTTGTGAGTTCTTTTCTTTTTAAATTGCTCCTTCATCTCAGTCATTTTTCTTTCATTTTTTTGTAATAGTTATTTGTAATAGTGCTTTTCATATTAATATTATCCCTATTCTTTTATATAAATTGTGTGTATTTTTCCAGTGTGCTGTTTTTATTTTAAATAATGGTTCGAACTGTCCAATAGTGAAGATTTAACAGTTGTGATGAGAGGCCTTAAAACACAGGTTTTTAGGAATGAAAATCAAATTTGGCCATGCTTGTGTAATTGAGAAAACCCTAAGACTAACATCTTATTTTTAGATTCTGTGTTTTGAAATTATCTGATCAAAGCTTCTAGATAAAAGAAAAAAGTATTTCAGAGGCCACTTTGAGGAATTGCAACTGTTAACTGGGGAGGACACTTTTTGTCCTCCGTAAGTCACTCTTTGGCACCCTTTGAAAGTGTACAAAAATCTGTCTTCAACTAATCTCTCTGTGAATGTGAAGCCCAGTGCATGTGCATCTGATACAACTCTTTTTAATTTGTAAGTCACAACTCAAATGCAGAAAATAAAATAGAAAAACAGCCTGCTAGCATCTCTATCTTTTCACCCTGTAGTTTCCTTCTCAGGACCTATCACAATTTCTCTCTCTCTATATATATGGTATATGGGTGCATGTGTATGTGTGTATGTATACCACATATGTGTGTATGTGTGTGTGCATGCACTTGCTGATTTTTATGGCCAGTTTTGCCAGCCTGTAAACTTCACAGGGGCAGAGACAATGTGTGCTTTATTTAGAAGTATATTATCAGTCCTTGAAACAGTGCATGGCACATGCTAGGTCTTTGATTAGTTGCTACGTATTAAAAGAATGTATGAACAAATGGCGTTAAACGCCATTTGTATTATATTGCCCCTTAATGTATTACTTGTAAATTTACACGTTTTTTACTAAAATAAATAAAACTTTACAAATATGATTGAAGCCTTATTTCAGCGGTTCTCCACCTGTGGGTCGCGACACACTGAAACTGTGTTAAAGGGCCGTGGCATTAGGAAGGTTGAAAACCACTGCCTTATTCATACATATACCTCCTTGAATCCAATTTTTTTGTTGAGGATTTTTGCATCTTTCTTTATAAGAGATATTATTCTGTAGTCTTCTTTATTTTTTTTTTATTGAATCATATCTGTATACATTAATTCTTTTATGGGGTACAATGTGCTGATTTTATAAACAATTTGGAATGCTTACATCAAACTAGTTAACATAGCCTTCACCTCACTTACTTGATTATTGTGTTAAGGCATTTATACTCTACTCTGTTCTTTTTTTTTATTGTTGAATCATAGCTGAGTACATTAGTGCAATCAGGGGGTACAATGTGCTGGTTTCATATACAATCAGAAACATTTTCATCAAACTGTTTGACATAGCCATCATGTCATTTTCTCAGTTATTGTATGAAGACATTTATACTCTACTCTTGATAGATTTGACAAGTTCCCTTGCAATATACACCGTAGGTGAGGTACCACCGATTACCGTCCCTCCTCTCAACCTTCCCCCTTCCCTCTTCCTCCTCTTCTCTCCTTCATCCTGGACTATAGTTGAGTTTCATCTTTCATATGAAAGTGTGGGTGATTATATATTCTGAGTACAAGAGAAAGTATCCAGTGTACACAGTACCATTATCCAACGTAGTCTTCTTTATGTATACTATCTTTTTTTTAAAAATCAGGAAGCTGTGAATTGACTTAATATGTTCATTATTCTTGAATCAAAGAAATTGAAATAATGAATCAATTTCCTCCTTTTATGAGCTCAAGGTGCTCTTATTATGTTATGTCAGTTTTGTTGTTACTTTGTGTCAATTATATAAAAATTAGTATCCTACAAATCATGTGATGGTAGTGCCTGTGCACAAATGAAATCTTCCGAGATAACGTGTTTGCCTAAAATCTCTTTTTATCGATAAAGTAGAAATTCATGTTGAAAACTAATTTCCATATATTCAAATTATATTTTTTATTAGAAGAAAGAATTCTGAGTTTAAATGATAAAGGTAAAGCTTATACAATTTTTTTTAAATATCAATTGACCTTATTAGACAAATTGATAGATGGCAATTGATAAGGGATATTGATGAAACACACCCTCCTTTTGATGAGATGTTGGACTAGAGTAGTTCAATGGGTATCAGTGGTATTTGTCTTATTGAGGTCATATTGAGGTTATATTTACTTAGGTAGTGCTCTCCATCCCATACAGGATTATATTACACTTATTTTTTTACAGTTTTTGGCCGGGGGCTGGATTTGAACCCACCACCTCTGGTATATGGAGGCCAGCACCTTACCCCCTTTGAGCCACAGGCGCTGCCCCCTATATTAAACTTTTTTGATTGAGAACCCATAATATGGATGAATATGAGAGCTATTATTGTTCCTTGATGTACACACACACACACACACACACACAAATGGTGTATATATGTATACATTCATTTTGCATATAGAGAGAAAATACTTTCAGTCTTACATTCTGGCATGGAATGTTTGTAATTTAATGAAAAGACTTATTTCTCATATTCACCGAGCTTATATTCCTAGCAGCCGTACTGTGTAATTGAAAACACATGCAAAGAGAGTATGTGTTCAGAAGCAGCAGGAATCTTGTTTTTAGCCTAAACTCCTTGGTCTAAGACACAGAGCTGCCTAGGGAGCATTCTGGAGTGCTGATAAGTGGATCCACCACAAGCCGTTTTACTAGAGCCAGTGAGGTGTCTTTCTTGAAAGAATTCACTTAGAAGCAAATAGAGAATAGAGGCTCTCCACTTCGCTTCACAAAAAACAGCTGAAGGATGCCTGTGAGGTGTGATTTTTTTTTTGTTGTTGCTACATTGTATCAGCTATTCAGGTTGATCTGTGCCTGAATTGGGATAGAGAGAAGTGGAATGTTTGATAAAAATGAAGGGTCTTCTCACAGAGGAACACCTATCACAAGATATAGATGAAGAGCCCTTGGCATGGTTACTTTGGCACTGACACAAGGAAGTATATTTCCCACCACCCATAACTGATGGAACCCCCCACCACAACCCCCGGTGGTGGAGCTTTGTTCCCAACCTACAAAAACTCATAAAAAGAAATTTCACAAATAAAAGTATTTAGGAACTATCTAACAACTTATGGCCTAGGTGTAAAAGGAGGTACTTTGTTTTGTTTTTTAGATACACCATTCTTTTTATACAAAATAAAATGTGTTTGGTTTTAGGTTTCCTCAAGAACTGAACATGGGAAAAATAAGTGCTGAAATCATGTGGACTCTTTTTGCTCTGGATATGAAATATGCATTAGAAGGTAATTACAAATATTTATATTTATTAGAATACATTTTTTCGTTAAATTGTGATTTTGTGTTCTTGGCTTTATCTGTAAATAATCGATACATTAGAACACTGATTATTGTGATCAATTTAGTTCTAAAACTTATTTCCATCTATCGGGAGATAAAGGTCTCAAAGTTCTCAAAAGCCCTAAAGAAGCCCTAAAGCCCTGAAGTATATACATTTTTAATTAGGCGTCTAAGCTACAGGATCATAATGAGTATTTCACTTACAGAGGCAGGAATGCTTTACGGCAGTTCATTTGCTAGAGGAAACCATCGAAGGGGTGAGTGAGTAAGATCAGTCCAGATATTTGTCGACATGGACTTGGAAATCATATCTATGCCTAGGCAGGGTAAAATCTGACCAAAGATTATTATACAGAGACAATGGAAAGGCTCTTCACCAGAAACTCTGGTCACAAAGTAAGTCCAAATCTTACAAAGTAAAGCAAGAGAAATAGAGTGCTCAGTTAAACAACTCCATAAATAGTTTTTATGTCCCCACGGTATGTTTAGAGTTGGAGATAGAACCATAAACCAGGTTTGTATCTTCTAGCCACTCAGAGCCTGGTACAGAAATCTCTTTGCACTTACTCAACAAATATATCCTAAGTGAACATAAAGTTCACGTGCAAGTTAAAGTAGTTTAACATAGGGAATTGCCCATGAACTTTACGGGCACGCTGTATATTGAGCCCATAGATACTAGATGACCACCAGTGCACGCAGTGGGGGGGGGTGGATATAGTAGTGAACGGGAGAGCCACAGGCCCTGCCCTTCACATGGTTACCGGGAGGAGAAGAGAGGGCGACACTAACGATGATAGAACGTCTGGGGGAATCACCTAAATCAGACTTGAGGCCAGGGGACCAGGCGAGCTTGCTAGAGGAGGTTTCCTTAAGGAAATATTATCTTGACAAAGACCTGAAGGAGAAGTAGAGGCAAGATGAGCTTTCGGTAGAAGATAGAGCATGAGCAATGAAAGTGAGTGCAAGGTGCGTATGAGAATAGAAACCCCGGTGGGCCTGATGAGCAAGAGGTAACGAGAAGTGACTGTGAGTGTGGAGCAGTTGGCAGGGACCAGCACACAAGGCCTTGGGGGCCGCTGTGGGATTTGACTCTCTGCTAAGAGAAATGAAAGGCCACACAAAGTTTTCAGCAGAGGCTTGTCTTGTTCAGATTTGCAACTTAGAGAAGGCATTTTGACTGCAGAGTGGAAGGTGGATTGTTAAGTTAAACTGGTTTTGGCAGTTCATTCTCATGCTGACACTGTCTAATAGCTTTGCCACAGTTTGAGTTCACTGCATGGAGATGCCTGGGGAATATTCAGTTTTCCTTACTTAAAGAAAAAGATGCAATAGATTATAAGAACTGATTTTTCTGGTAAAGTCAAGGGCTCCCACCCACAAATCAAGAGGGTTGTCTAATCTTTAAATTATACCAGAACTGCTCAGAGGTACAAACTCCTTATTCTGCCATGAGGTGTTTCTTCTCTACTGTGTTAGTGGCCCAGTCCCCCCACCTCTGCTCTGTCTTTGCCCCTTACCAACCACATCCTTTTATAATACTTTGCTTTAACTGCTTCTTTGGGATCCAAGAACTATCTTAAAATCAGACAGGAACCACTAGTCTACTAGAAAAGACATTTTTTCAGATAGCATTTACTTCCCTAGACCAATCTGTTACATTCACTCACCCCTTTTGAATGTCTATTAGGCAGCTCAAACTTCATAGAGTCAATATGGAAGTAAATTTCCTCTGTCAAAATCCGCTTCTTCCCCATTGTTTCCTATTGCAATCATTGTCACCACCATTCATCCAGTAACTCACAGCAAGCGTGTAGGGGTCACTGTCAATTCCTTTCCTGCCCTTGCCACAATCAAAGTTCACTCCTACATTAGAGTTTATTTGCCAGTTGGTCTATTCCTGGACTTCTCACCAATCTTCACAAGTAGCCTTCTCAAAGAGGATTTCCCAGGGAAGTGCCCAGAGCTCAGTGGGTAGGGCACCAGCCACGTACACCGAGAGTGGTGGGTTCGAGCCCTGCCTGGGCCTGCTAAACAACAATGAAAACTACAACAAAAAAATAGCCAAGCATTGTGGCAGGCACCTGTAGTTCCACCTATTTGGGAGGCTGAGGCAAGAGAATCACTTAAGCCCAAGAGTTTGAGGTTGCTGTGAGCTGTGATGCTACAGCACTCTACAGAGGGTGACATAGTAAGACCCTGTCTCAAAAAAAGTCCTAATTCTACATGAAATCAGCACATCGTACCCCCTAAATGCATTAATGTATACATGGCCTATGTGTTTATGATTTAATAAAAAATAAACATAACAATAAAAAAACTGCCTGTAGGTTGAATAAAAGAAAAAGCAAATCCATGAAAATAGTGGTAGTTTCTGTGCTTGTTTGAAATGAAATGCATTTAAATGAATTTTTAATAAAATGCATTTATTTATTTAATTGAAAAAAAAAGAGGATTTCCCTGACCACAGCATCTGTAGTTACTCACAGGAATAATTTTTTTTTTAATACTCTGAATAGCAACTAATTATTATCTTTAATTCATTCGTTCATTGATGCTTGTTCGTTTGATTTTCTTATATATCTTCCTTACCACAATATAAACTTTTTCCTATGATCTTTACCAACATATCTTTATTGCCTAGAGTGACACCTAGAAATAAAGTGACTGCAATACCCACTTGTCAGATAAAGACTTTTCTGGGTAATTGCACCTCAGTGGAGAAGTAGAAATGGCAGTGGAGGAGACTTCCAGCTGTGATCCGCTTTTGCTGTGTGGTCTTGTAAACATTCATAAAGTGCAACACCTTTCTGTTTTCCCGTCCTTACCTGTGTTTGAGTAGGACAAAATGCAATGCATTTTGAAACATTTATTGCTTTTTTGTGGCATAATGCTGTCTAACTCAAATATTATTTAAGCTGGGTAAGTAATTTTATCATTTATGCTTTATTAATCATAAAGTAAATTTAGCTGGGGATTTAGGCAAAATTTTGCGTAACTGTATATTTTTTCTTTTTTTATTTCAAATTAATATGAAGGTAAAAATTTTTGGATTACATTGTTCTTACTTCCAAGGTAAAGAAAAGAGCCCCTTTCCCAGGGGTGTGCTGAACACTCTCTCATTGGGCACATTCAGTGAGAGCCCACTCAATGGGCTCCCTCCTTTTGCCAATCACCCTCCTTCCTCACCTCCCCCTCTTCCCCTGCCCCCTCACTAGACTGTATTTGGATTTTATCATTCCAATGAGTGTGTAATTGTTTATATATATTTCATATTAGTATGGAGTACATTGGATATTTATTTTTCCATTCTTGGGATACTTTACTAAGAAGAATGTTCTCCAGCTCCATCCAGGTAAACGTAAAGTCTCCATCTTTTTATGGCTGAATAGTATTCCATGGTATACATATACCACAATTTGTCAATCCATTCATGGGTTGATGGGCATTTGGGTTGCTTCCACGACTTGGCAGTTATAAATTGGGCTGCAATGAACATTCTGGTACAAATGTTTTTTGGCAAAAGTATTTTTGTTCTTCTGCGTAGGTACCTAGTAATGGAATTGTGGGATCAAATGGTATGTCAACTTTTAGTTCTTTGAGGATTTTTCCATACTTCTTTCTATAAAGATTATATTAGTTTGCAGTCCCACCAGCAGCATAGAAGTGTTTTGGGACTGCAGTTTGGGACTTTGTGATGTGGGCTATTCTCACTGCATTTAGGTGATATCTCAGGGTGGTTTTGATCTGCATTTCTCTGATGATTAGAGACAATGAGCATTTTTTCATGTGTTTATTGGCCATTCATCTGTCATCTTTGGAGAAGTTTCTGTTCAAGTCTCTTGCCCACTTATAAGGGGACCAGGGGACCGTTTGCCCTTTTCTTGTTTAATTTGAATTCTCTGTAGAGTCATCAAGCCCTTGTCAGCATAACATGCAAAAATCTTCTCCCATTCTGAAGACTGTCTGCTTTGTTTGTGGTTCCCTTGGCTAGTTCAGAAGCGTTTTAGCCTGATCAAATCTCAGGTATTTATTTCTGGTGTTGCTGCAATTGGGGGGCAGGGATCGTCCTCATAATGTTTTTTCCCAGGTCAATATCTTCAGGTGTTTTCCCTACACTGTCTTCTAGAATTTTTATTGTTTTGTGTCTTAAATTTAAATCTTTATCCAGCGAGAATCAATTTTTATGAATGGTGAGAGATGTGGGTCCAGTTGCAGTCTGGACATGTGACTAACCAGTTCTCCCAGGCCCATTTGTTAAATAGGGATTCTTTCCAGTGCATGCTTTTGTTAGGCTTATCAAAGATCAAATGGTGATATGTGGTTGCATTCATCTCTAGGTTCTCTATTCTATTCCATAGATCCTCATCTCTATTTTTGTGCAAGTATCACGCTGTTTGGATCACTATAGCCTTATAGTATAGCCTAAAATATAGTAACATGATACCTCTAGATTTGTTTTTATTTCTAAGAATTGTATTGGCTATTTGAGGTTTTTTTTCTGGTTCTATATGAATCAAAGTACAATTTTTTCAAGTTCTTTAAAGTATGATGTTGGTGCTTTGATAGGGATTATATTAAATGTATAGATTGCTATTATCAGCTCTTTGAAAGAAAGAACTGTGTTGACCACATGTGAACCCTTATCTCAAACCTGGCACGTGGTAGGAGCTCAATAAATAATAGTTAAGTGAAAAACTAAGGTGCACCAAAGCAGTGTGTATATGAATCTGTGTGTGTAGGTTGAATACATACTGCAGAATGATTTTCACTCAGATTAAAGACAAGGATTGTTCATTGTTAAAAGTCGCCATGTATTTTCCCATTCATTCTGTGTTAAAGTACAGTATTTATCACTTTAATTGTCCATATTGATATTTGGCCAACAGCATAGTACAGCTTCAGCTTCAGGACGGCTTTTAGCCTCATTCCTAAGCCAAAGACTCTCTAATATTGACAATCTATTTTACGTTAGCAAGCACAGCACATAGACCATGTGATAAAACTACTTTCCCGAGACAGAGCCAAATTTTAGCCATTAACAGATGTCATGGGCTGGTTAATAAAAATCAGCAGTCAGGCTGTACAGTCTAAAGTCGAGAAATGTTCTGTTAAATCCCCTGTGTCATTTAACAGGGAAAAATAGATCAGTGACAGTTGATGCTGAGAAATAGGGCAAGACAGAGATGGACAGATGTGTCTCAGCCCCACCTGCCTCCGCTTCTTCTGCCTCTTCTCTCCGGGCTCCCTGTGTGCCCCACCCTTCTTTAACTACATCTCTGGGGCATCTGGTACCTGCAAGGGCTTTCCAGCAGATGAAATACATTACAGTGTTTGGGACATCCTGGTTATCTTAGCCAAAAGAACTGAAATTAAAAGAAGGAAGGAAATCATTCAAATTAAAAGTGGGAAGTGTGTGGTCGGTGAGTAAATGCTGCCCACCCTGATAAGATGGCAGTGGGGGAAAACATAGACGATTAAATGGAAACTAGAAATGAAGCTTGTCACCTCTGCCTTTTACCTTCTAAACATGAGGAGTTTCTTGCCTCCTTTCATCTTTACTGTGAAGGACAGCATCGGTACTGATTCAGCTGACCTATACTGGGAGTCCCAGAGCCTCCTGTGCACCTGCAGGAAACGGGTTTGACACTTTCCTCCTCTGACCGTTCCCATCTGTCCTGCCTGCCCCCTCCTCTTTGCAATTAAGTGGAACTACTTGCTTTATATTTCTGGAGTAGATATGAGAGGGCAAGCCATGTGTGTAATTAATTTAGGAATGTGCTAAATTTAGGAAAAATGTTTGGTTTCTACAAAACAGAAAAAAAATAGATACCCAGGAGTGTTCGTAATGCCTTTATTCATGCCAACCTTTGACCATCCACTAATTCATCTTATTATCTATGTGAGAAAAAGATAATTAAAATATATTGACCTTAGTAATAGACAGTGTTCCTTTGGTAAAGATAAATACACCAGAGTAGGTATGTAATTAACCCGTCAGCCACTTTCTTGAGTTCATCTTGAAAGAAAGATTAAATGGCAAAAACAAGGCTAAGCTGACCTCTCAGACTGTGAACCTGGTCTTGCCAGCAGGATAAGCAAATCCATTTGTTGAACACACCTCTTGTGTGTTTAGCAAATTCAGTTGAATGCTAAGTCTGTTTTCCCATAATGATGATATTTAGGAAAATTTGTGATCAACAGAAATGAGTTTCCAAAACCCCATTGACCTGGTCATTGGAATCAGGAAAAGAAGCATTATCTTTTCATCTCCTTTTGATTGCTACATGGTCAGTATATAAATAGAACGTAAAGATTTGATGGACGTTTTCTCCTTGTCTGCACTCAGGCTCTGATAAGAACATTTTAGTTAATAAAGAATAACAGTGAACACTAACAATTCTAGGATTTGGTTGGGCAGCCTGGTCATCTAGGCTCCTACAAAGCACTCAACTTTCTTGCATTTTTTCCTGTTAAAATGATATTAGAATTTAAAGTCCTTATTTATTCAGAGTCCAAGTTGTCAGAAGCACAGCTGGTCTCTAATTGCTGAGCTTGGAACTACACGAAAGTCACAACATCTGTCTTTCTCTCAGATGGGAAGTTTCGGGAGATGACAAGGCAGGGGTCTGTGTCCTCTCTCCTTCCCTATCAGAGCACGCTCACGTCACTAACTAATCATCGTAAGCAAGTGGAAAGACCCAGAAAAGAATAAAATAAATAGAGCAGCTTCAGTAGCACCCAAATAGTAGAAGAGAACCTCTCAGCCCAGATATCTAAAAATAAGGTTTAGGGTTAGTATCAGTTATCTACCATAATATAACCAATTATCCCCAAGCACAGTGATTTATAACATAAATAAATATATATCATTGTTTCTGTGGAATGGGAGGTTCTGGCTCAGCGTATCTTGCGATTACAGTCAGGATGTCCACCAGGGAGACCATTACTAAAGGCTTGATGGTCTGGGGATCCCCTTCACAAGTGACACAGTCAATGGCTGTCAAGTAGTTGTGGGCTGTTGGTGGGAGACCTCACTTGTTTCCAGAATGGACCTCTTCACAAACTGCTTGGCTACCCACGAAGCATGGCAGCGAGCTTCTTTTGGAGTGAGCAATGCAAGAGCAAGGGCTAAAGCTGCCATGCCTTGTACGATCTGACCTGCGAAACCATATGTCATCACTTCTGGGACACCTGTCAGTCACACAGTCAGCTTGCTCAGTTCGGGTGGGGGGAAGCATGAGGACACAAAGCCCAAGAGTTGAGGGTCACTGATGTCACCGTGAAGGCTGGCCAGCACAGTCAGTATTCGCCTCTGTGATCATTTCTTTATGACATTAGCAACAAAAACAGGTGCATGTTGTTTATGATGATTTTAAACAAAAATAGTCAATAAGGCAAAACTGATCTTCTTCCTTCTGCTCCAGCCCCTCCCCGCAATCACAAGAAGAGAAGCATGAATCAACTCTTAGGATTTTACAAAGATAACTTGTTTCCCAAGATGCTAAGGCTCTTGTTATCCCTGCCTTGTTTCCTCAGCCAAGCAACTCTAGGAATGGAAGCCTGGCTCCATGAAGGGAAATTAACCCCACACTCCCAAGAAAGGTGCTCACTGATCTAGTCTCAGATCAGTGGTTTTCAACCCTCGCTGTACATTAGAATCACCAGGGGTAGAACCTCAGCTTTGAAAAAACACTCACAGGCTTTAATCCTATTTAGAACTTGTTAGACACTGGTTGACATGACTTATAGAGACTAACTTATGTAATCCTCACAGCAAACCTATTATTATCCCCCTTTTACAGATGAGGTAACTTGAGGTATGGAGAGGATTTTTGCCCAAAGTCACACAGCAATTGAATTCCCAGTGATTCTAGAATGTATCTCATATGTATGAGCATCACTACTCTTAATATTAACTAAATTTTAGAGACCTTTGTTCAGAGTCTGACAAAATATGCAGGCTTTAGTAATAGAAAAATGCTGAACAGCCCATCATCGAAATTCTGCCTTCTCCCAGGGACGTATATACAGATGCCTTATAGCTCATTTGTATATTTCCTCCAAGAATCCATGAACCCTGGATTCAGAATCTTGATAGAGTGGTTGGTGGTTTTTCCTGGACCAGCAGCATCAGCTGGGCAGTTGGTAGGAATGCAGATTCTCAGGCCGGATCCAGATCTACTGGGTCAGAGACTCAGTGTGGGGTCCAAAATCCCTGTTTTAACAAAGCCCCCAATTGAATCTAATATGCACTAAACTTTGAGAACTACTTCTACAGAAAGCTTCTAAGGATTTAAATTTGCTGAAGTAGACCTTTCATTGTTCATAGCTTACCATGATGCAAGTACAAATTCTTTTTTTTTTAAACCAGGTTTATTTGATAAAAATGATCACCCAAAGAAAGTCAATCATTGGTATTCATTTAATTTTTAACTAATACAAACACATGTCACTCATTCACTGGTTTCCTGGAATGCTTACTCTGTGCCAGACACCATGCAAACAGGGCTACACACATACACAAAACAGGTGTGACTCCTGCTTTGAGAAACTTTTTACTTTATAATAAGCAAGTGATTATACAACTAAATGTATAATTATAAAATCGTATCAGTGTTATGGATGAAAATTATGTGTATTAGACTTTGCAAACTTACATGTTAAACGTATTAGGCCATTTTGCATTGCTGTAAAAGAAGTACATGAGGCTGGGTAATTTATAAAGAAAAAAGGTTTGTTTATTTGGCTCCCAGTTGTGCAAACTGTACAAGGGTGGTGCCCACATCTGCTTCTGGTGAGGGCTGCAGGGAGCTGCCAGTCAAGGTGAAATGCAAAGTGGGGGGAACAGGCATGTCATACAGTTAGGGACGGAACAAAGAAAGAGGGGAGGAGCTGCCAGACTCTTACCCTCAGCTTTCCCAACAACTAGTAGAGAGTTGTCACTACAACTCACCCACTGTGTCATCAGGGAGGGCATTAAGCCATTCAGGAGGGAACCACCCCATGTCCCAAATGCCTCCCACTCGGCCCCATCTCCAATGTTGAAGATCAAATCTTATCATGGGATTTGTAGGGGACATATATCCAAACTGTATCAATAATCCTCAGAATTAAAACCTTCCCACTCAATTCCTATTCTTCTCTTTGTCTTTCCCATCACAGCAAAATATGCTACCCTTTGTGAAGCGTCAGATGTTATCTATGATGTCTTTATTTCTCTTATTCTACCCCATTCCCAAACTCATGACAGACACAAATCTGTAAATAAATACTAATCGTTCTACTTCCAAAACATATTTGGCTCTTACCCTTCTCTCCATCTCTACTTCCTTCAGTAGTTCTAGCCATAGATCCCCTTCACATGGATATTTGTGGTGGCCCCCTAAGTAATTTGCACGTTTCCTCTCTTGTATTCCTCTAATCCATGAGTGCATAGCATCCAGATTGATCTGCACAAATTTAAATGAGATCAATACATTCTCCAGTATATAGAAGCTTCCAAAGTCTTTCCCTTTCAATCAAACAAAACGTGGGATTTTTTTGGCTTTTTGTTTTTTGGTTTTTTACCATGGCTTACAATGTCTCATGTAGCCAGAGCTCTACTCATCCCTCCAACTTCTCATTCATGTTCCCTCTTCTCTTTAGCAACACCGCCCTCCTGCCTCTTTCTTAACTGGAGCAGATTTGTTCCCATGCCAGGGCATTCATGCTGTGTCTCCTTTCGCTTTCCAGCTCTTTCCTCTGTGCGACTGGTTCATTTCCACCCTCCAGGCCTCACTTTGCAGGTCACTTCCCTTTATAACCCCTCCTGAACCATCCCATCCCTTGCCACATTCCCACACTCCTTTGCCTCTTTTTTCTCCTCAAATCACTAAATTTGAATCATATTATTAGCGTAGTAATTTGTTCATTTGCTTACCATTTTTTTCTCTTTTAAAGCACTGTTAGTAAATATTCTGATCACAATCCAAAGCAAAAATATATATATATATATATACACACACAGAGACACATACACAAACACACACACTCACACACACACACATAGATATACACACTTTACAGTGATATAGTACATACACACATAGATGCACAAAACCAAAACTAAAATTTTAGGAAATACAGATAAGGAAACATCTTGACAAGGATGGAATAAGTTGTGAAAATTTATTTTCCACATGTGTGTGTATATATGTTAGATATATATAGTAGAACCTCTGCAAGTTGACCACCCACGGCACTGTAACAAACTGATCAACATATGAGTTTATCAACATACAGAAGTGATCAATACAAGGAACTAGACCTACTATCCTGTGCATCCAGGTGGTGCATGTCTGGTCCATGAAAATTAGGTCAACTTAATATATGGGGTGGAAGCTACCAGTTTATCAACACTGTACTTAAAAATAAGCTTCATGGAGTCATAAATCATGTAATCTTATGTACAGTTGAATACTCCCATTCAAAAAGTAATCGTGGAATTATTTAAAATTATACTAAATCTCATAAAGATTATATTCAGACATAGTTCTATATTAATTTGCCAATATAATACAGCATATATATGATTTTGCCAATAATATTTAGCAACATAACACAGTTTGGAGCATGGTTTTGTGTGCCTAGACCTTTATTTTTATTTATCTGTTTACAGTTTTTTTAATAACAATAACAATGTTTAAGATAACGACTAGAAACAAAAACCTCGTAAAGAATGAACAAAGATAAATACATTCAGAAATGAAATCAGATGATTACTGCATCAAAATATTAAGCAATATTAATAATAATAATGCAAAGAAAGTAACATTCACATTGTCAAATAAGAATATGTCTATTATAGAATCCTTTAACTTTGAGGCTCAGTATAGAGTCATCAGCTAAATTCTTTTAATTTTTTTTCCAAAGTCTCAAAAAATAGACAGCTAATATTTATAAATAAAAGTAAAAGATAATTAAAAAAAAGATCATGTCAAATCTTATAGAAAATGGAAAAAGAAGAAATACTTCAAAATCATTCTACTTGGCTCGGCGCCTGTGGCTCAACGGGCTAAGGTGCCAGCCACGTACACCTGAGCTGGCAGGTTCGAATCCAGCCCGGGCCCACCAAACAACAATGACGGCTGCAACCAAAAAAAAAAAAAAATGGCCGGGCGTTGTGGCGGTCGCCTGTAGTCCCAGCTTCTTGGGAGGTGGACGCAGGACACTCGTTTGAGCCCAGGAATTGGAGGATGCTGTGAGCTATGATGTCGCACTCTATCCAAGGTGACAGCTTGAGGCTCTGTCTCAAAAAAAAAAAAATCATTCTACTTAATCTGGATACACCTAATATTAAAATTGGAGAAAATATATTGTTATAAAGGGAAATTACAAACATATTTCACTTATAAATGAGGATGCAATTCCTAAACAACATATTAACAAGTTCAATTAAAAATTAATGTTTAAGTAATGTACTTTGGTCAAAATTAAATCTAATTTATGTGAGAATCAGTCACTATTTTCTTTTCTTTTTTTTTGTTTTTTTCCCTTGCCTCTCCTTCCTTCTCTCTCTGTCTGCTCTCCCCTTCCCCCAAGCCCCACTGTGTCATTGTCATTAATTGTCCTCATATCAAAGTTGAACACATAGGATTCATGCTTTCCATTCCTGTGATGTTTCACTAAGAATAATGTGTTCCACCTCCATCCAAGTTAGTACAAATGCTGCAAAATCTCCATTTTTTTTGATAGCTGAATAATATACCATGGTATACATATACCACAGCTTACTAATCCATTCTGGAGTTGAAGGACATTTAGGCTGTTTCCACACTTTAGCAATTGTAAATTGGGCTGCAATAAACGGCCTAGTACAAGTGTCTTTATAATAAAAGTTTTTTGTTTTTTTTTTCTTCTGGATAGATGCCTAGCAATGGGTGGGAATGCAGGATCAAATAGGAGGTCTGGGTTGAGTTCTTTGAGGTTTCTCCATACTTCCTTCCAAAATGGTTGTATTAGTTTGCAGTCCCACCAGCAGTGTAAAAGTGTTCCTTTCTCTCCACATCTGCTCCAGCATCTACAGTTTGAGATGATTTTGTGATATAGGCCATTCTCACTGGAGTTAGATGATATCTCAGAGTGGTTTTAATTTGCATTTCTCTAATAATTAGGGATGATGAGCATTTTTTCATGTGTTTACTGGCTATTCATCTGTCGTCTTTAGAGAAGATTCTATTCATCTCTCTTCTCCATTGATGTATGGAATTGTTGGGTTTTTTTCTTGTGGATTAATTGAAGTTCTGTATAGATCTTGGTTATTGAACTTTGGTCTGCTTCAAAATATGCAAATATCCTTTCCCTTTGGGTAGGTTGTCTATTTGCTTTGGTTTTTGTCTCCTTGGCTATACCAAGCTTTTCAGTTTAATTAAATCCCATTTGTTTATTATTGCTGTTGTTGCTATTGCCATGGCAGTCTTCCTCATAAAGTCTTTCCCCAGGCCGATATCTTCCAGGGTTTTTCCAATTCTTTCTTTGAGGATTTTTATTGTTTCATGCCTTAAATTTAAGTCCTTTATCCATCTTGAATCAATTTTTGTGACTGGAGAAAGGTGCGGATCCAGGTTCGGTCTTTTACATGTGGACATCCAGTTCTCCCAGCACCATTTATTGAATAGGGAGTCTTTCCCCCAGTGAATGCTCTTGTTTGGTTTATCGAAGATTAAGTGGCTATCAGTTGTTGGTTTCATTTCCAGGTTTTCTATACGATTCCAAGAATCTATATCTCTTATTTTTGTGCCAGTACCATGCTATCTTGACCACTGTGGACTTGCAATACAGCCTAAAAAGTGGTATGGTGATACCCGTAGCTTTGTTTTTAATTACTAAGAACTGCCTTAGCTATACAGGGTTTTTTCTGGTTCCATACAAAATGCAGAATCATTTTTTCCAAGTCATGAAAGTAGGATGTTGGTATTTTAATAGGGATGGCCTTGAATTGGTAAATTGCTCTGGGAAATATAGACATTTTAACAATGTTGATTCTTCCTGGCCATGAGCATGGTATCTTCTTCCATTTGTTAAAGTCCTCTGCTATTTCCTTTCTTAGGGTTTCATAATTTTCTTTATAGAGGTCTTTCACCTCTTTTGTTAGGTATATTCCTAAGTATTTCATTTTGGGGGGGCTATGGTGAAGGGAGTCATGTCCTCAATTAACCTCTCATCTTGGCTATTGTTGGTGTATACAAAGGCAACTGATTTATGGGCATTGATTTTATATCCTGAGACGTTACTATATTTTTTGATGACTTCCAAGAGTCTTGTGGTTGAGTCTTTGG
>CAUYRH010003619.1:0-29312 GCA_963574655.1 Perodicticus potto
AGGCCGCCGTGCTGGGGAGGGGAGCTGCAGCTGTTTGGAAAAGTCCCAGTTCTGCAAGCGGAGGTGTGATAAGTAAGTTGTTTTTGCCAGGAAATCTCTATGGGGGGGGCGAGGAGAAGGGTCCCGAAATGGGGTCTCTCAAGAACAACTAGGCCAGATTCTAGGCAAAGGACTGCAGTCTACTGCTTCTCACTGGTGCCTCCAAACTCGGTCTCATCCATGAAAACGACTCTGATTCTCCTATCAAGTTGGAAACCAGACGCTGGCCTTTAAAAAACACATTTGAGTTAATATTTGGCAGGAGATACCCGGATCCAGGGGCAGCTCTCAAAGGTGTGGGCAAGCGACAAGGTGTGGATGATGACTCAGGTTCCTGGGAGCCCCGACCTCCTGGGTGAGTCAAATGTTCCCTGGCCATTTCCTCTTTCCCCACACACTGGCCATGGTGAAATCCCCACCAGGCACTATAAGAAGCCCCTGGGCTCTGTGCAGAGCCAGTGGCTCCTGCCAAGAGGACAAGATGAGGCGAGGCCACCCCTTTCTTCTACTCCTTCTGTTCCTCTTTGGCCAGGCTGCAGGGGAGTCAGAGGATTCAAGGGGTTTGGAAGCTCTGGTCCCCATCTCTGGCTCCAGTTCCTTCCTGGACTTCAGCTCCAACTTTGACTCTAGCCCTTTGGGCAGCAAAGAGCCCCTGTCCAAGGTGAGGAGGCCCCAGGGTCCAAGTGAGCTATGTTCATTCCTTTCCTCTCATTTTTGGGGGACCTGACTATAATTTCATGGACAGCTAGGTCTGGGCACTCTATAAGATTTATGACTCCTTTTGTTGATTATAGGTGCTGTGGAAATGAATTAAAACCTGGGTAACATTATTAAATTGTTAGTAGGAGAAGCGACGTCTCATTTCTCCAGCTGGGGGACTTTGGGGAAAGAATCTATGTTTTAAAGAGGTTCTCAAACCTGGCTGCACATTAGACTAGACAGTGAGGGGTACTCTAAAAGTACAGACTCCCAGGCTCTACAGACCTAAATAGTTTAAAAAATTTTATATTATTATGGGTATGCAATAGTTGTGCATTTTTATGGGGGATAGTGATGTTTTGATACAGGTGTACCGTGTATAATAATAATCAAATCAGAATAACTGGGGTATCCATCATCTCATGCATTTATCATTTCTTTGTGTAAAAATTAGGTATTTTTAAAAACCTCTCCCTGGGTGGTTCTAATCTGCAGCCTGGGATAGGAACTCAGGGAAGAGGCCCTGCTACTAGCAGCCCTGGGACAGTTTGTCCAATTGGTTTGCTTCCCAGCAGGGACCCTGTCAACAGTGGCCCTCAGGGAGTGAGAGAGAGCTGGGGTGCTCCTGTCGGGGCCCTGACCGTATCTCTTGGCCTAGTTTGTAAAGGAGATGAGTGTCAGAAATAAAGAGAGGACTTATTGGTTTTTAGGGCAGTGAACATTTCTTCAGGGGAGTGTTAACTATTTTTAATGTTCTTTATAGGGAATCTTTAGGGCTATTTTCAGTTCTAAACAACAGCAGCAGCACGCAAACAAAATCAAAAAGTCATGTTGGGACTGGTCCAGCTAGGCTAATACATAGAAAGGCTGGTGAGCCTAGTCCCTGGGGGATGTCTTCCTTGGACCTCCTTTAAAACAGTGGGAATGGGCTTGGCAGGGGTGAGAGGATAAGGGGTAAGAAGCAGTTACTTGCTTCACCGCTAGGCCTTTCTGCAGGAGTCCCACTGTGTCAAACCTCCTAGGTTATCCTTGCTAAGGTGTGACCTGGGGTGGGGAAGTCTTAACATCTTAATCCTGCACTTTAGGATGTTTATTTTCAGATCAGGTAGCTCTTACATGAGCATATCTGAATGGAAGGGTGAATGGGGGAAGGTGAGGAAAGGGCTTTTGTTTGTTTTCATTTTCACCATCAATAAAAATGTGGCAATTAAAAATATTTTAATAGAAAGAACAGCAATGATATCTACTGTGTGTTGAATAAATGCCAGGACTAGTTTAAGTACATATATTATCTTATTTAACCTTGACTCAGACACAGGCAAAATTAACAGTCCCATTTTAGAGATGGGAAAACTGAGGCTTAGGGAGGTAAAGTCACTGGGTTAAAGTCACTAGCAAGTTATGTAGCTCAGAATTAGATATCCATTTTCATCACCATCTCTCTATATTTAGACTTCTATATTTCCAGGGAGTATAGATGAAAATTGCTTTTTTTTTTTTTTTTTTCCGGTTTTTGGCCAGGGCCAGGTTTGAACCCATCACCTCTGGTATATGGGGCTGGCGCCCTACTCCTTGAGCCACAGGCACCGCCTGAAAATTGCTTATTTTTAAGAGAAGAAAGGTTTGGGAATCATTAATATGCACCACAAATCTTTGTAGCCAGAAATAGATGCATAATTTTATTCCATCATACTAAAAGATTTCTGGGAATGAGCAGAATTGGTTAGCATTTTTTTTGAGTGAGATTAATAATAATTTATTATGAAGCATCATCACAGTCAGAAACCAGCATTTGGATAAGATCATAAGCTGAAATAATAGAAAATAAAATATAGGTCAAGAAATAGAGAAACCAAAATGCTTATTGATAAAGAGACAAATATTTAAAAGTAGATAAGAAATGGTAGTTAAACTGCACTTAGATTTTAATGTCTTTCCTAGGTACTTATCTCTCCCTCGTGAGTCAGTATTATAACTCCAACTTTTTTTTTTAATAGTGAAGTAGGAGTCAATTCTTCTATAAGCTAATTTTCTGGGGCTGGTTGTCAGCTTGATGAACTCTTTGGAAAGAGGTAGAAAGCCCTTTTATAACTGTCATTGAGCAAATTCCAAATGTATCATCTTCTGTCCTTTGAAAATGTTGAGTACCATTATTTTATGGCTTGAATCTTTATCGGCACTTAGACTTGGCTGGTAATCAGAGATGACTGTAACCTTAACTCACAAATGTGAGTAGCACCTTCTGCTGCAAGCACTCAGAGTATGCTCCCACCTCACGTGTCATCCTCTGAAGGCGGGAATGCTATAGAGTCCTCAATTCCCAGATGAGGTAAGGGCTCAATGCTCTACATGGCAACTGGCATAATCAAAACCACAGTTTCATGTGCTTTTTGTCATCAGGCTATCGGGCTGGTTGAAAAAGCCACTAGGACCTTCATAAAGATGGTGGGCTTGACTCCTGGGCAGCTAGTGGGTTTTAATCATCTCCCTAATGCCAGAGCTCAGCACACTAGAGACATCAGTGAATGTTAGCTGAGCACACGCTGTATGAGAACCCGTCTGTAAAGGGTGTCCATGGGGTCTGCGGGGTCCTATTTGCCCTCCACGAGGGGATCGCATATCCTTCCAAAGGCCAGGGGGACATGCACTCATCTGCCTCCCATTCCCCGTGTTATGCTCACATGGAGTTTGACTGTTCACCGTGAAGAGAGACTCATCACCATTAGCTTCATTGTCTTTGAATGTGAGAAGCAGAAATACCTCTAATGGGCGACACTGATCAAACTTATGGACCATTTTGATGTCAGCTGAGCACACTGGGCTGATGATAAGCAGGATGGAAGCTGAGGAGTCCCTAGCATTGAGACAGAGATGTTCAATAGAAACTGATGGAATGGCTGTCAGCAGGGCTCATAATTATTTGCTTGTCTTTCAGGTGAACTTCAGAACTCAAAGTTGTTAGATAGTGGGTTCTGGTTGACTGTCTAGAGACTGTTTGATGTTATGCACTGTTTCTTGAGTTGGCAGAGCTCTTTAGAGAACTCTGAGAATGGTCCAACCTTGTCTTGAGCAGCTAATTAACCTCTTCCTGTCAAAATGCAATGCAAGATTTTTTTCTAGATAGTTATTATAATAAGGTATTCAACATGATAAAGTTGGTCCTCCCTGAAAAAGCCATGACATATTGGGCTGGAAGTTTTCTATCTTTGGAGAAAGAAAAAGAGCTGGTTTCAAGGGAAGCTGGTCTCTCTGACAGGCTCCTGATGTATATTGTCCAGTCTTTATTCATGCCTGGAAAAGACCCTTTCCCATCAACCCCCCAGCCTCTACCCCCATGTTCAGCATAAACCTGCTTGTCTCTCCTCCATATTCCCCAATTCCTGCAAGTGTGGGGATGTGATTGGGAAAGAAAATTGGGACCAATGTCGAGAATTTTGACTGTATACATATAGAGGCTTTTGGATACAAGGATATATATTTTTCTTCCCACTCAGCTTAAGTTAAAAAAACAACGTAGCTGCAAAAACCTCGATTGGCTGAGAGATCACTAATAAAATAGGTCTTGATTTTAGAAGTGTCTAGGCCCAATTAGTGGACATTAAAAGCACAGAATGCACACACCTCAGTGACAGCCAGCTGACCTGAGCTCTGAGAGACAGGACCCTGAGTCTCTTCAAATCAGAAAACCATTGCTCTCTCCTTAGTAGTTTCATAAAAAGTCCCTTCAGGCTGATGTTCCACAGGTAAGCTTTGGATTGGTCTTCAGATGAGATCATTAAAAGGCATAGCCAGTCAGCTGCCAAGAGTCACTCCGAAAGGCAATAGTAGTACTAAAAAAATGTTAATCGTGCTGGGATCCTCTTGGGGAATTTCAAAGGGGACAAAAGAAAAATAGGATCTTCCAAGCCTGTCATTTAAAAATATGCAGCCAAGCTGAAGTGCGAGCTTAAATATCTTAAAGAAACATCAGATATTTTAAAACGACTTTTCTGCAAGTGATAAGCTGGAAAACTTTTATTTAAAAAATTTACATGAAACGTTGAAACAGATACACCATTCAGTTATTAATAAATAACTAGTTTGTTTGATGTTAAAGGAAGTTAATTTTGGAGTTTTCCAGGTGAAGAGAGAATATGAATTTGCAGTGTATATTTTTGCTATACCCACATCCTTGATGGTTCTCTCATTCTGATTGGGAGGAATTGGACTGGGGTCGGGGGGAAGGTAAGGAAAACAAAATGAGTAATAATAGAAGGAAAGAGAAAATGACATTTAGAGAAAGTGATTGCCTGCCTTGTGCCAGGGACTTAGCTCACTTTACTAAGGACAGCCCTGGGAAGAAGGTTATCTCTATTTTACAGATGAGGGAACGGAATGAAGGACGTTTCACATGTAGTGAGGGCTGGGATTGAAATTCAAACTTTGAACTCTCATTGCTTCTTTATTTCCCTTCTCTTGCATGAAGGCAATGATAATTTCCTTTAAGACTCCTCGGCTTGGTGCCTGTGGCTCAATGGGCTAAGGCATCAGCCACGTACACCTGAGCTGGAGGGTTTGAATCCATCTGGGCCCGCCCAACAGCAATGACGGCTGCAACCAAAAAAAAAAAATGGCCGGGCGTTGTGGTGGGTGCCTGTAGTCCCAGCTACTTGGGAGGCAGAAGCAGGAGACTTGCTTGAGCCCCAGAATTGGAGGTTGCTATGAGCTGTGATGCCATGGCACTCTATCCAGGGTGACAGCTTGAAGCTCTGTCTCAAAAAAAAAGACTCCTCAAGAATGAAGAATCTTTCGTCTGGTAAAGGCTGCTGACATGGGGGTTTAGTCCAACAGGTGGAGAGATGGCTAAACGCTCTCTGAGGTTACCACCTGTGAAAACACAGCGATTTTTAGCTTACTTCCATGATTCTATTCATTTATGTGTTGGACTCCACTTGTTTGCCTCTAAGTATTCTTTTGACAAGCCAATTTCTGTCTCTCCAGTTGCCAAAAAGCCCAGTTTCCAGTCGATTACTGATGTTCAACTTATTATTATTTACAGTCATTTTCCAATTTCACCGGCTCCTTGGGTGACGATGGGACCTGCCAGTGCTCCATTTCCCTGCCAGACACTACCTTTCCCGTGGACAGAGTGGAAAACTTGGAATTCAAGGCTCATGCTCTTTCCAAGAAGTTTGAAGAAGAACTTTCTAAAGTAAGTGTTTTTCTTTTCAAGCAATATTGGGATAAGAACAAACAAAACAAAACTTTTTTTTTAACTTAGGATTTTATGAGTAACTATTCTTCACTATATGGAAGACAGCACATTTGTATCCTATGGAGATCTTAGCATTTATTTTATAGTTCACCTATGGAGTTCTTTATAGCAGGGAAAATGAGGGCACAGGAAGAAAATGGGGTCAAGATTACTCATGCCATAGATAAAAACTCACTTGAGTATTGTAGTTGGAAAAAAGCTCAGAGCTCTCCCTGCAAACCCCAACCTGCAATTTTTATTTTGTTTTATTGTTTTTTCTTTCTTTTGATCTAGGTCTTCCCCTCAAGCTTTGATTTCTTTTCTTTCTTCTCTTCCACCCTCTTCAGTTCTATTCTCTCTCCTTCCTCTTTTAACTTTTCTTCTATTCTTATTCCATTCCTTATTACCTTTGCTCCAAGGAGAACAGACTTCTTTACCTTTATGAGCCTCAGTTTTCCCATCCCTGGTCCACCCCTGCTAAGCTCTCTTTTACTTTCCTTCTTAATTCTTTTATTTTGAACTCTTTTTGGTTTTCTCTCACTTTTAGATGACTGCTTCTTCTTTTTTTTCCATCTTCCTCCCCTATGACTCCCTCCAACTTTTTTCCTCTCAAACCCCTACCCACTCTCCCTCTTTTCCTCTTGTTTAATTATTACAATTTGCTCAGTTCCTTCTCTCTCTCCATCTCTTCCTTGGTGATAATTTTCTGTCTCAGCAAGAATATTACGTTAAATGTGTCCAACATTAGACCCAAATTGAAGGCTTCCCCGGGAATTTGAATCAGCCGTGGTAAAAACTCTAACTTAAACCCTCCGATTACTGCTTTTCTCCAGCCAGAGGAAGTTATCCTGAAAGTTGCCTTTCTCTGAGCAAGAATGTGACTTGGCATTCCAGTTTTGACCCTTTCCACCTTTTTACCCAAGTTAAAAATCAATTAGCAGGTGATCTTAATTTCTGCACAGGTGAAGTCCAACCTAGGCTATAATCACATTATGAATTATTTAGCATAACTCCATTAATTTGCAAGGAGCTCTGGCTTTACTACAAGATTCAAAATAAGTTTTCCTGAGAAATTTGAGCTCAGCCACCTGCAAATTCAACATAGTTATCCCTTAAGACAAAAATTATGGTGAGGCTGAGACCCTACTTTCAAGCTGAATTGGTAGATAAATATTCTAAGTTTAAATGAGTGCCCAGGAAAATGTGTTTGACTACTCCAAGAACCTAGCTTCTTAAGAAATAAAATGTCCTTGAATTAATCAGCAGAAAAGGCATAGCACTAAATTATAAATTCTAACCATTAATATTCATAGCCTTATTCCAGCATAATCAAGTACAGATAAGGAGTTATGCATAAAAACATAACAAGTAGAGGAAAATCCTAGGTAAAGATCTTTTCAGTTAGAGTCATTTGCTTTGAAATAGTGGAAGCTGCTGATTTGCATGTCGACTTTGCTAGCAGCAGTGTGAAGGGCAGTTTGAAACCTCATGTTGCTCCAGGGAGAGTATGTGGCTTTCCAGGCTTGTGAGTATGGGACATTTAATTCTGATCCTGCAAAGGGGCAGGTAGCATCTGCTTGACTAATAATTGGCAGGGAAGACATGTAGAGTAGGTGGGAAAAGTTTTAGTTCTGAAAGTGTTAATACCTGGTCCTGAAAAAATTTATGATTGACACCTAAGGAAACCAAATGTACTTGCCAGCTGGGATTCACACAATCAATCTGGTGCGTCAGGTGATAACACAACAATAAGGGGAGCAGCTTCTGTTTGTGCTTTTCTGAATGCTTTCAGTTCTCCTCTCTGCTCAAGTAACCTTGGAATGCAGATAGGCTGGGCAGTCTCCCGCCCATTTGAGGGATGGAAAAACTGAGGTTTAGAAAAGGTAAAGAGACTTGCTCCAGGTCATTCCTCTCTTGGCTGGTTAAGCCATGTTGGGAATTTCAGTCTTCAACATCATCCCAGCTCTCTTTCCTTTTAGCTGTACCGTTATCATCTTCCTGGGAAGACTCAAAAGATGCAATAGGTCAGTAATGCCTTCAGATCCAAAGTTATCTCTTTAACTGAAGGCTTTTGAATTTCCAGGTGAATTATTACAGCTGTTCCTAGGTTCCCTTGGAAATCATCATTTATCTAGGGGCCTGGGAGAATGCCCATTTGGGGCAGGCCAGTAGAAAACTGCAGCCCAAATGGCTGCTTTGCATTGATTATGAATAATCATAATCAATCATATTCATAATCTGCCAGTACACTCAGAAGACAGGGAGCTGCCTCTGCATAAGATGCTAAAAGCGTTTTATACTTTTCTGTTGTTTATGATACATCCTCTTGTGACTACACTCACAAAAGGCAGCTAAGGATTTCCTCTTTCTCTGAAGGCTTTTGTTCTTTGGGGCAAGTTATTTAATATGACACTTTTGCTAATAGATCCTCATGCATGAGAAGGTTGAAGTAGCCTCAGAGACATTAAAGGCACCCATAAATAAACAACATTGATTGAGTAATGTTTGTGCAGTGAAATACAGTAAATTAAAAGGTCACCTTGCAAAACACTGAAATCACTGTTTCTCTGTTAATTTCTGTCATGTATAGGGTCTCCATTAGCTAGGCCTTTAATGATCATTATCTTTAATCTTTATAATAATCTTATAAGTCTAATATCATCACTTCTAGTTTATTGGAAACCAAGGTTTAAAGAAATGAAGTGATTGGCCCATGAAGTGCTGAAGTTATATTTGAGCCCAGGCTCTCCAGCTCCAAAGTACTTTATATGTTACATTTATTTTAAAAGAAATAGTGAAAATAATAATATGTTGCAAAATAAATTTACTTATTTCAAATTATCTGCCCATACTTGTGATCACAAATTTTGAGGGACTGGCAGAAACACAGAAACAGACTAATTCTTTAGGTTAATAGCCCACTGCACTACATTCTTAGTTATTACAAGAGGGCATTTATTATAAGAAACAATAACAACTACTGCAAAACAAACCCCCAGAGAAACTTTATTCTTCGTCTATTATGTAGTGAGTGCATACAAACGAAAAAAAATGGAAGCTCTGAATATTAGGCTGGTGGTTTAAAAACAAACGTTTATTTACAATCGCTAAGATGTGGAAACAAAGTAAATGCTCACCAACCCAGGAATGGATTAACAAAGTTGGTATATGCAAACCATGGAATACTACTTGGCCATAAGAAGATGGGGTCTTTACATCATCTGTGTTAATCTGGATGGAGCTGAAGCACATTCTTAGTAAAGTATCGCAAGAATGGAAAAGCAAATATCCAATGTACTCAATACTAATATGACTTCAGTAGATGATCTAATTCATGCCCACACAGAGGAGAAAAACTCGTTTGAATTCAAGTAGGGGGGATGGGGAACGAGGTGGGGGAGAGTGGAGAGGAGGAAGGGAGATTGGCATGCTCCCACTTACTGGGCACAATGTAAGGGCATATGGCACACCTCTTGGGTGTGGGACACAACTATAAGAGGGACTCTACCAAATTCAAACATTGTAAATTATTTGTTTGTACCGTCACATTAACCTGAAATAAGAAAAAAAAAACAACAAAAAATAATTTATCTCTCTTTATATAAAGTTGAATTTTTTCATATAAAAATAAAAGCAAACATAGATGAGTCTTCTAACACTCAAACTTGAAATAATGGGGACCTTCTAGGTAAGGATGTCAATACTGGAATGTCTTCCCTTGGGGCTAGACCCATGTTCTTACTAGAATGTTTAGCAGTGGTCCTGGCTTCTGTATGCAGCCAGCACCCACCCACCCCCAAGCTATGCTGAACAAAAACGTCTTCAGGCATTGCTGAATGTTCCTTGTGGGAAAAAAAAAACACCTTCACCCCAAGCTCCATTTAGAATTACTGCTCTAAATCTAAATACAGTCATACATCACTTAAACACTTGGGTGAGTGGGGAGGCATTCTGAGAAATGCATGTTAGCTGATTTTGTTGCTATGTGAATATTGTAGTCCACAGTGTACTCACATACACCTAGGTGGGTACCATACAGCTAGGCTCTGTGGTATAGCTTACTGCCCCTGGGCTACTCACCTGTACAGCATGCTACTGTATTGAATATTGCAGGCAACAATTACACAGTGGTATTTGTGTATCTGTGTGTCTCTAAAACATAGTAAAAAAAGGTTTTTATAATCTTATGGGAGCACAGTTGTGTATGTGGCCTACCATTGATTAAAATGCCTTTCTGTGGGGAATGACTGCATTTTCTAAAAGAGGGAGGAGGGATGCACTAAGAGCCCTGAGTGATAAACATGTCCCGGGTGAGCAGGGCTGCCCCTGCTAAGACCACCCTTCCAGGAAGAGCTGGCTTGTTCTCAGAATTGTCCTCACTGACTTGATGACAGAGATCCATGCATCTAATCCATGGGAAAGGTTTAGATGAATAATTTGCTAAGACTAGGAAAGCACACACTGTGAAGTCTTTCTGGCCCATCCTCAAATTCTCTCCTGCTTTCTATAACTCCATGGGTGATTCCAGTTTTCCTGAGCTCCCTTTCAATGTCAACTGAAAGAACCTCAACATTTCCCCCCCAAACATATTTTTAGGGACTCTTCATTTTGTGGTTGAACCAGAGCAGGCACTCCATGCATGCCCATAAGTTGCAAACACTAGATTATGCTTTGGTTTTCTGTAAGAATCTGGGAGAGCCACATTTTATTTCATAGGGATGACAGTTGAATCACTCATTATTGTAGAACAACAGCTGTGATATGTCACCAAAATGTTCCAGGAAAGCTGAGGGTGTTTCATTTGTTCCTAGAGCTGGCAAGGCCAAATCCAGCAAGCATATTCTGTTCTCAGACTTCCATTTCTGCAATGGATTGACACTTTATTTATTAATTTTTATTGTAGGCAAAGTTCTATTCCTGATATTTTAGAAATTGAAACCTGGCCACCTTACACCTATATGTACTTTAGAGGGGGACTTGTTAGGTTTTATATATAGTCAGCCCTCCATATCCTTGGTTTCTGCATCTTAAAGGATTCAACCAACCTCAGGCTGAAAATTTGCACAAAGAAAGTCCAATAAAAATAATACAACAAGGCTGGGCACAGTGGCTCATGCCTGTAATCCTAGCAATCTGGGAGGCCAACCCAAGTGAATTGCCTGAGCTCATGAGTTTGAGACTAGTCTGAGCAGCAGTCTCTACTAAAAATAGAAAACTGAAGAGGATCACTTGAGCTGGAGCGTTGGAGGTTGCTGTGAGCTATGATGCCACAGCACTCTACCCAGGGTGACAGCTTGAAACTCTGTCTCAAAAAAAGAAAAATACAATACAAAGATACAAATAACTAAATACAGTATAACACCTATTTACACAACATTTACGTTGTATTAGACATTGTAAGGGATCTAGAGATGATCTCACAGGAGGATAAGCTTAGGTTACAGGCACAGACTACACCATTTTATAAAAGGAACTTGAGCATCTGTGGATTTGGGTATCCACGGTGAGGGAGGGGTGTTCCTACAGCCAATCCCCGTGGGATACTGAGGAGCGGCTGGATATTTATTTTAACCCTCCCATCCACCCAAATGTCACCAGTCTCCTCAAACTCTGAGTGATGGTACATCGGTGAGCATCAGTTGACAGAGGAGATACACTAGCAGTGCCAAGGGCTGCACTTCCAACTTTCATTAAAATCCTCTTTGCCTGAAGCCCTAGCCCTTTAGGTCTGCGGCCTATAAGTCCACTCTGATCTGCACAGTAGGGTTAAATGGAAGGGCTAAAATGACAGAAGTTAGGGCCGCCTTTGGTATTAGAAGGATTAGAGGCCAACATCTGCCTCTGAATTCACCCAGCACTGGGATCAGCTACTTGGCATTAGTTGTAGTTTGGGGGAAAGTAACCCTTGTATTCAAATTTTTAAAAAGAATGTAAACCCAGCAACTTTTAATGAGCAGGTCCTTGAAAAAGCCATGGCATTTCCTTTAGTGATCAGATACAGAGAGAACCACCAACTGTGTTTATTAAAATATCCATTTGGAGATTCCAATTATACACTAATCCACCAAGGGAATTTTTGGAAGTATTTTAACTTAATGATCAGACATTCAAATATATGCAACAAATGTGTAATTTTAAGGTCTGATTGCAATAATCAGTTCTTGGAATAAACGTGGGAGCACTTGATGAAATGTGCACTTGACAGTGCACATCCACGCACACACTGTGTAGTAGGTTAGTGCTTTATGCCACTTTGTAAAAGGCAGAGGTGCTTGAAACTCATTGCATATGGCGATCAAAGGAGGAATCCTAATTAGTGCATTTCTCCTTCTTCTAGAAAATGCTTAGATCTAGAGCGCTAGTTCTAAAGGGAGGGACAGTGATGATTCTGTTCCCAGGGCACATTTAGCAATGTCCAGAGACTTTTTGGGTTGTCACATCTGGGGTGTGGCTGTCATCAAGAGGCCAGGGATGCTGGTTAATATCCTACAACCCACAGCACAGCCCCCACAAGAAATAACAACCCAGCCCCACATGGCGATTGCTGAGGATGAGAAACCCAGGTTTAGAGTAAGTACGTTGAAGGGAGGAGGGGCAGCAAGAGACTCTGATCCAAACCAGTTTAGTTTGGGGAGTGAATGTCTTAAAACATTAAAATTGAAATTAAAAAATATACTGGCACATAATGATTCTGAAAAAAATATTATTTTTAGTCTAGGTAAATGCAAAATCCACCTCCCTCCAAGCATAGTAATAAGTTATTTTTAGCTTGTATTTGGATAGTTCTAAAAATCTAGTTAAATATACTTTTGATCTCGTTCTTTACCAAAAAAACCCAGATTGTCAGGAATCAAATAGTCCTTAAGGGCTGGAGGAAACTGGTGTGATTATTACTCTGGGAATTGACTTGAATTTTTTGATTCCCTTTCAGGTGAAGGAATATGTCCAATTACTCGGCGTGTTTGAGGAGAAATTCTCAAACCTAACTGTCCGAATTGAGATCATGGAGAAGGGTCTCTTTTCCTACACTGTCCTGGACTTTGAGCTGATTAAGATAGAAGTGAAGGAGATGGGGGAGTTGGTCATTCAACTGAAGAAGAGTTTTGTTGGAAGCTCAGATATTGTTAACCAACTAGAAGAGGAGGTAAGGAGGGAACTCACTTCTTAGTATATTAATAATAAGTTCTCTGTAGTGACCTTAAGCAAGTGCTATCTATGACTGGGATGTGATTCTCTCTCTTCCAACTTCTAATTTCATATTCTCTCATGGCCACATGACACATCCCATAGTCTGTTTTGGATGGATGCATGTCTTTGAATAGTAAATTAAGTGCATTGGGCATATATTGACTTAGGAGCAGGTGTTGGCTAACAGTCAGAATCCTATCCCAGAACCAAATGGACTTTGAACTTCTCTAGAAAGGAGGTGATGAGGTGACATGAACTTGAACTGTCCATGGCCAAGCTATATCAGGTATCTGCTCTGAATTTATCCTCCAGGGACTAGCAATCCACAATTTACCTAATTGCAAAAGGTCTATTTCTCTCCCCTCCCGCCTTTTTTCGGTTTCCTCTTTTGAATCATCATCTAATCCTTTTTCCCTCTTGAAATGCTTCCCCACATACTGGCAATCCCCTTTAAGAAATTTCTTGTGAGTATGTTTTAGTGAAGCCTTTTAAGATCTGTGGATAAAGACCATCACATTAATGTTATGGTTGGGTAATTCATATAAACAAGAATTTACTAGCACAGTCATGACATGGGCTCTAATTGAGAATTCTGGTTACATAGTTTGGAATTTAAGTTTTCTCTGGCTCTCACCATTCATTAGAAACTTAATTATACTACAACATGAGTAAACACGAATTTAGAGGAGAAGGTTATTAGAAATGAACTTTAATGGACATTCGTGGATACTTAGAATGAGCCCATGCTCTATTATTAAAGCTGTTAAAATCTTTGCCATTTTCTTCTTGTCACACGCATCTGCCTGAGATCTGACAGGCGTTCATGCTAAACCATAAAATGTATTCTTCCAACTGAAACCATTCAGAGGAATCTCTGGTGTATTCTCTAGCAATGTTTCACTAAATGACAAAATCAGCCCTGGAATGTTTATGAAAGAAATTGCACATTATTATAAAGTCACTCTGAATTTTTATTTCCTTAGATAAGGAATATGACTGTCCTGGTAGAGAACCTTGAGACACTAGACAAAAACAATGTCCTGGCCATTCGCCGAGACATAGTGGCTCTGAAGAAGAAGCTGAAGGAGTGTGAGGACTCTAGTCGTGAGAGCCCTCCTGCCAACACCCCTCCGCCCACTCTGGGTAAGTGTGCTGTATTTTTACCATTTGAGCCAGGCCCCTTAAGGAGCCATGAGTAAGGTGAGGAAGGGATTTGGGATTGCAATAGTGAAGCAAGAAAGATGGGATTCTCACAGATCTGAGTGGACACTTCCACTTTTAAATCCCCTCTCCCCCATGTAGTCCTGCATACTGTCTTATTCTAGTGTTTACAGAGGAACACACAGGACGAGTTGATTTAAACGAAACCTACAAGTTACTGTGTATTCCCTTTGTATTTGCCAGCAGGAAAAATAATCTCCGCGGTGAAGGAGACCCTGGGGGAAAGGCTCTGGAATCCATGGTGGCATCCGCTTTCCTGTGGATTGTAAGGGCTGATTGGCTCACTTATCTGATGAGCTGGGTGTGTGCTGTGAATACTCTCGCCTTCCCTCTTTCTTTCTTCTTTTTTAAGCTTTCCTTTGTTCTTCCCTGAAACGCTTGTTGAGAACCTGCTGTATTGTGTGTCCTGCGATTCGGTGAGGATGGAAGGAATGGCCCTTACGGGTCGTGGTCTTTGTGGGTGTGTCTTGCCATCCTTCCAGGACTGGGAGCTCTTGGAGGGTAGGGATTGGCATCTCTCGCTCCAGTGAGTCCCCTTCTTGAGGGTTAAGTACAGCCCAGAGGTGGTGATCTCTAAACACGCCCATGAATGGTGGATGGTGTGCAGGATGGAAGGGCACACTTAGATTTACAATCCCAAAGCTTTCCTGGCTAGTCAACTGAAGGAAAAAGATCCTTAATTTTTCCATTTGTGAAATGCTAGAATAATAGTTCCTGCTTTGCAGGGTTGCCGTAGGAACTAATACTTGGACGCCCAGAGCAGAACGTTCGGCACTCACACACTGGCAATACATATTATTAGTAATGACGATAATTAAAGTGAAACCCTTGCTGTGAACAAAACAGGGCCAGATCCTTATGCCCCACAGTTCCACCCTCCAGGTGAACCACAGGGTTCAGCCGGCTCTTTAGAGACATTGAGGTCATGGGGACCTTTTTCCTGCAGGTCCTGAGCATCTTGGGCTGAGTGGGAACTGTATCTTTTCATCAAATCATACCGCCTTTTCATTTTAATTAATTCTAATCCTCACTCCTGTTTCCTTTTAGAATGTGCGTTTCTGGATCCTTATCCACGCAGCTGGTTTCTTTGAGGCTTCAATCAGATAATGGCCTCTTGTTCATGCTCAGGGGACTCTTTCCCTCTCTCTAGGCTGGGGATGGCATGCAGGGAGGTTTAGGGCCAAGATTGTGTCTGTGCTCTGTAATTAAGACTACCTTTCGTCTGGGGATCAGTGGTCTAGATGCACGGAGGAAATGTGAGCTGGGTGTGCTGGGCCCCAGGGGCCCACTGTGGCAGGAGTGGAAGCTGTGACAACTCCTGATAAAACCTGAACGGCCCCCACCCCCAAGAAAATCTTCCTCGTGGAAGAGATTTTTCTGACACAATTTTCTATGTATCCCTTAGAATGAGGACATTTTAGAGCTGGTAATTAAATCAACGTTCAGAGCCATCTAAGAGTAGTCCCGACATGTTTCAGAGGAGGGGCCTTGGGTGGCCAGGATGCTACTTCTCCCGAGGTAGTTAGTGACAGGGCTGAAACTGACATACAAGGGCCAGCTCAGGACCTACAGTGCTGGGTGGCAGTAACTCATGGATGACGGTGGGGTTGGGTGAGGGGGGATGCACTGCTTAGTATCTAGGGAGGAAAGTGAGTGAGTCTGGTGGATTATTTAAAAAAAATTTTTTTCCAAAACTTTCCCCTGGGCCCTCACACTTAGGCTTTTGTGATCCATCCCAGCCTAGCTGTGTTGTTGAAACAAATTGGACCCAGATTTCCACTCACTTTCCCACAACCTTGGCTGTACCTGAATCCCTGCCAAACCACCTGGCTCTCCACCAGCTTTGTTCATATTATATTTATGATGTTTATATTAAACTGACTTTTGGTCATGTTTTTAAATCAATTTCTTTCACTTGCTCTCTTTCTGTTTGGATTGGTTGATAATGCAGAATTGGAAAATCCCCAGGCACCACAAAGTTGTGAGCCTGTGGAGACTTTAATTAAAGTTACTCACCATTATGGGACTTTAAAATCTGGCCTGTCTGCTTTTTTCACTGCAGAATTGCACAGAACAAAAAAAAAAAAAAAAAAATACTAACATGCAAGTCTCAGCTCTAAAGTAATTCTGTTCTTTCTGGGCCCCCTTGCTTACAGCCACAGTTTGCTCACCCTGGGGTCAGCTTGAACTTAGAATAAGAACATATATTTCAGGTGTAAATAAAATATGCTTTATATTTGCTTTTTGCTGCTTCATTTCATAGAACTTTCTAATATAAAATAATGGGCCTTCTACTCATTATCTTTTTTGTTCCCTCAAAACTTCAGCCTTTATTTTTCCTCTAAATCAAACTGCATATAGACTAAAATGTGATGGGAATGCTTAGGGGTTGATCATTATTTTGCTTGGAATGCGAGGCTCTGTGCTGGCACGCAGTAGGTGCTCAGTAAGTACCTGGTGACTGAATGGGGTGACTGAATGGAGTGAAGTGCTAAAATCCCAGGCTTAGAGAAGACCAGGGCGTTGAGTAGCACATATCCAATGCTTCACAGTCAATTTAGTCTTAATCATTTTATAATTATGATCATTTTAATTGCTTAATTCTTACTAGTCAATCATATTCTCCTCTTGGCTCAAACAAGTTCAGTTGCCCAGGTGAGAGAGAGCATTAATAGATCTAAGATTAATTTTCCTCTGCAGGCATATAATTATTGGCTTTTAAAAAATGCTACTAATCATGATACTTTTAAAAAGCCAAGGTAAAATATTTTAAAGTCTCACTATTATGGCTTCTTTGAGTATTTTCAGAATACCATCGCAGTATCTAATGAACTGGGTGATGAAGAGATTGCCAACCAAGGCTCCATTTATGTAGAGGGTTCCTTATGTTCTGAGGAGCAGAAACTAGGCTCTTTGAAAAACCAAATATGTAGCAGGGTGGAGAACTAGTGTTTTATAAATAAATTTAAGCTGGAGTTAGATGATTTGATTAATTTTTCATTTCTTTATTCCACAAACATAATTTGGTACCATTGAGTGGCTGGCCCTTTTTTGGGTACTGGGGTTACTCAGAGGGGTAAAGAAACCTCTGGAAACCACTATCCAGGAAAGAGATAGTCATGTAATCCTCCAGTTCTAACACGATGTGATTATGATGATGACAGTTACCATTTATAGACTTACAAGCCTTCTCCATAGAAGAAGAGCAGTAATACCTGTAGAGCAGGTATTACTATTTTTCTTTTAACATGAGGAAACTGAGGCTCAGAGGGTTAAGTAAATTGCTGAGGGATACATAGTTAAGTATTGGAGTCAGGATTTGAATCAGAATCTGTGTGGTGATACCTTCCAGAGAAGCGCACTTGTGATTTCTGGCGTTAGGAGGAAGTTCCAGCAACTCTCCTACCTGATTAACACAAAATTATTTTTGCTTCTTTGCCGGTGGAATAGTAAAAGGGTATTCTTGCTTGTGACAGTTCTGTGCTGTGTCCTGTTCCACCAGAAAATGCAAAATGATTCTCTGGTTTTCCGCAAGTCTTGGATCATGGCTGGGGAATGGATTGTTACCCAATCCACTGGGTAACAATTGGGATGGGAACCTGGTAGGAAGGGAATGAAGTGTGTCTAAGACCTTGAACGAAGGAAGGGCCTGGGGTAGGGGCATGAGAGAAGGGAGGGTAGGGAGAAACTGAGTGAATGTGGGGTGGGGGGGGACCCTAAGGATCGGTGGGCACTGGGTCGGCTGTCAGGTTTTAGTTTGCTGACGAGTCAGGGAAATCCGCCACAACCAGTTGGCTACAGGTGTGGCCACAACAGTTGGCCACACCTGTAGTACTGGCAAAGATGCCGAGTTCTCTCATTTTCGCTTCCTTTCAACCATAGACGGGGCCCCCGAAATGGCCCCAAGGGGATTATACAATTCAATATTTATACTGAGTACAGTTTTAATTTTCTGGCCAATTTATGAAATGATGAACCATTATTATTATTAGTAGTAATAATAACAGTAATAGTACTATTAGCCTAATAGTAATAGTGATAGTAAGTTTTGAGAAGTTTATTTTAGTTCCTTCATATTTAAAGATTCCTACATCTAAAGACAGAATAATTTATTTTTAACCTCATGGAAATGCTTGAATAAGTTATATGCATCATATATTTTCCTTAGATATTTTTTTGCTGTTGTTTGTAAATTTTCTTTCTAGGAATGCAAGATTCAAACGAAGGAAACAATCCCTAAGTCTTCCAATCCGAAGGGAGGGAAAAAGTGACTTTCCCCAGAGTGACATGTAGTTGAATAAATAAGTTTTCCCAAAGATATTTTAGCTGGAAAATCCAGTTTGTAGCATATGGAAACTCAAACAGTTTTTGTTATCATTAAACTGAACACACTGCTAACTTTATTTTAATAATTCATGCATTGTTTCATAAACAAAAGCAAACAAGCATTCATCTGAGAGATCACTTTTAGTGGAAGAAATAATAATTTATAATTTTATTTATTATTTCTTTAGTGGAGAGCAGACTCTTGGCTGAACACATGTTGCTTTTTTATTTATGAAATGGCACATGCATTATTAAAATAAACCCGCAACTGTTTTCTGCTTAATGATATGCAAAATTATTTGAGGTTGGTACAGATTAGTTTCATTTCTCTACCTGTTGTATGGTTGGCTGGCTTTCTCACCAACTGCCGATTTATGACAGCATTTAAGGAGCGCATATTTTATTCTGGGACCGAAAAGCCCCAGCAGATTGGAAAAATAAAAACAGAATTTCTAGTAATGGTTTCACCTTCGAGCAGTCCTTGGGTGAGGAGGGTGGAGAGAGGAAATGGGAAATGTTTAGCAAGAAAAAGAATAGGTCGTTCTCTATGGACACAACAGAGACTCAGAGACTAAGGATCTGCCTTTCCCACCCCTTAACCCACATGGTACAAATCTCAGGCCATCCTCTGGAGCTCTGCTTTTGGCTCCACCTCACCTTGTGCATCCTTCATGGCTCCTTGATTCCCCCCAAGCATTTGATGCCAAATCCAGCAAGTCAGGTTCAGCTCCTTCCTCGTCTCACCTGCTCTGCTCTAAGAAGCATGGGAGAAAATGACCCCAACGTGTACTTGAAGTTGGATTTTCTTTGTCATCCAATAGACTATCTCACCAGTTTTTTTTAATAGTATTTATTAAGATCCCAGAAAAATATGTGTTCACTCTTTGAATAGTTATTATGAAACTATGAAAATACTGGCAGAATTTTATTTTAATTTTTTATAGCTCATAAACGCTTTGGGTTGGCAGGCATTTCGGAGGTAGTGCAATGTGAAGGGCCCATTGCCCGGCCTGAGTCATTTCCCCAGGAGTTTCAGGGAATGGAACAGTGGATCTGGTCCCACTTGATTATACACATTGTGACAATGACAGTGTCAGAACAGGAAGGATGAAATACTTGCTCGTCATCCTATGGCCCTGCAGCATATGGGTTATGAACAGTGGGCCTCACCTCGTACTTCTGCAGCAGGATGGGCACCACATAATTTGTGTGATGAGCTGTGCACTGGGCACAGAGCTGGCAATGCTGCTTGAACATCATTTCTTGGCTTCTCAAGGCTAAAATCCCACCATCTTTCTCTATAAAATACTGCATTTAAAACTTCTTCTTCTGAGAATAGCTTCCAGCAAAGTTGGCACCTGGGGTGGATGTGCACTTGGGGTCCTGGGAAAGGGTAGAATGAGGTAGGACGTGAAGATTTCCCCTGGACAATGTTCTTCACTGCGATTCTCCTCGGGTCTAACCTTGGTGAATAGCAGGATTTATGGAGATAGGGAAGGATTCTGGAATCATCTTGCTTTCTTGATTTCTCTGTAAGAAAAACGAAATAAGGTAGTGTTTGCAAAATGCTTTCTGATAGTAGAAAATATCTTGAATTCACCAAGTCCCCCTTTCTTCTCTCTGGGCCTTCAAACTTTCTGCATATGGTTCTTGGCAGTTTCATTATCCCCATTTTCCAGATTGAAGGCCCGTCCATGGAGGCAGAGGCAGTTCTCTGTAGAGTTGACAGTAGAGGTTTTGGCTCTTCCTCATCAGAACCACTGCTGTCATTGAACTTCGACAGGAACAAAATATTCATGGATTCCTTTGGTTCTTAAGAAATTAAACTATTTGTATCCCATCATTTATTTTCTCTAAGAAAGTTCTTTTATTTTCTTATTTCTATAGGGAGCTGCGGTCATGGAGGTGTGGTAAACATCAGCAAACCGAATGTGGTTCAGCTCAACTGGAGAGGATTTTCTTATACCTATGGTGCGTGGGGCCGGGATTACTCTCCTCAACATCCAGACAATGGGCTGTATTGGGTAGCGCCACTGAATACAGATGGGAGACTATTGGAATATTATAGACTTTACAACACTCTGGATGACTTGCTGTTGTATACAAAGGCTCGAGAAAATCGGATCACCTATGGCCAAGGCGGTGGTACGGCGGTTTACAACAACAGCATGTATGTTAACTGGCAGGGCACCCGTGACATTGCCAAAATTGACCTGACCACCAACAAGGTGGTGCTGACCAGAACTCTCCCCGATGCTGCCTTTAATAACCGTTTCTCATACGCTGATGTTGCTTGGCAAGATTTTGACTTTGCTGTGGATGAGAATGGGTTGTGGGCGATTTATGCAACTGAAGCCAGCTCTGGTAACATGGTGATTAGTAAACTCAATGACACCACACTGGAGGTGATCAACACTTGGCATACCACGCAGTATAAGCCTTCTGTTTCTAATGCATTCATGGTATGTGGGGTTTTGTATGCCACCCGTATTCTGAACACCAGAACAGACGAGATATTCTACTACTATGACACAAGCACAGGGAGAGAGGGCAAGCTAAACATTATAATGCATAAGATGCAGGAAAAAGTGCAGAGCATTAACTATCACCCTTTTGACCAGAAACTTTTTGTCTATAATAATGGTTACCTTCTGAACTATGATGTTATCTTCCTGCAGAAACCTCAGCAAGCTGTTTAGGTGGTAGGATGAAAGAGAAATAAAATGTTTGTTAATAAAAATAGTCTTGTCTATGTATTTAGTTATCTGCAGGGAAATCTAAAAGTGTTTGTTCCGTAGCAATATTCAGGTGTATAGTGCTACTGTGCTAGAGACTGAGGATGTTTGCACTGATTTGATGAGTTCACATGGGAGCCATCTGCCTCTTGGGATGCATTTCCCAAATAAAATAAGGTCTTTCCAGGGTGGAATTATCAGAGGTCTTAGGGACACTATGGGTTTAAAGAAGCCTACAGTAAATGTGACATCTGGAAATTAAGGAATTTAAAGAGAACTAAGTATAGTTTCTGAGGATTCTTTGTATGGGAGAGATTGATTAACAATAGCTCTTCAATTGCAAAGCCCTGCAAGTTCTTCCATGCTGGAAGGAATCTAGGGTTTAATTAGGCAGATTAATACCCGGAGTTCCTCGAGGGACCAAATCTCCAACTTGGTTTTTCTCACTAGCCTCTGGAATGATGCTTTATATGTAGCATATAAGTAAATTTGGCATGCTTATATTATGTCTGTAAAGTGCTCTGAGTTCTCAGGAGAAAGGCCCTTTTATACATTAAGTTGTGCACTGCAAATAAATCTCAGAAGGATCTGCAGATGAGGCATTTGATTTTTCTTTTCTTTCATTTCCACCTTTGAAAGAGTCAAAAGAACACTCTACCTTATAACTTCATTCCAAGGCAGCTCGGAAGATTAGAATCAGACTAACTAACCAACTCCCCTTACTCTCTCTCTATTTTTTGTTTAAAAACATAGTTAACTAGTTTTCTATGGAAAAGATGTAGAACAATTAATTTTCTCTTATCTCACCGTGAATTGCTATTTACATGACTCTAAGACTACAAGAAAAATCAGATGGCAGTGAGAAAGGGACACCAAGTTTCTGGATATACATTAAGGGCCTTGGAGCATATGTGAGACTTGTATTATGTCATATCAATTGTTGTTCATAGTTTTTGTCTTTGTTTAATCATAGAAAAGCCATCTCCATCTAGTAAGTAGGTGCAGTAGCTAAGACCCTTGCAGGGGTGTGCACTTCTGGGTTTTTGTATGGCTTTATCATCCAAAACTGATATATGTTCCCTTGATGTAAGTCCTAGTGTGTAAGACTGGCTCCTGAAATGCTTTGCTTCTCCCCTTTTAATAAATGATTAGAATGTGCCTTGAAAAAATGTCATCTTTTGTTTTATTTACTTTTTAATTAAAAGGAAAACCTGGTAAAAGGGAACAGAGTAGCCCACATCTTGCTGTAAAGTTCCTCTCAAACACCAGTGTCTGGCAGATCACATACGTAATAAAAGATGATATAAATAATTTTTAAAAGAGTCTAGAGTCAGGTTGGCCCTTTAGTTTTTCTTTCCCTTTAAAATCCATTCTTTTTGGCAGCTTTTGTTGTACAAGACTGCCCAATAATCTTTTGGGATATGACCTTATATACTATTAATTTGCATGACTGATCTGATTATTTCCAATGCCAGGCTACATTTATGTGGCTTGTGTTCCCTTTCCAATTGAGCTATTGGGTCAGAAGCCTCTGGATCTTCCTTAGAGAGGAGGTCTTGGGCAGAAAGCAAAGGGGCTATGTGGCCATATAAGGAAGAGAAATACCTTTGCTAAAGAGAATGTATAGGGGATAGATGACCTAAAGTTGGAAGGACAGATAGATGAGGCTAATGTAGTTACTCTTACTGAAATTTTTGAGCTAGGTGGCAGCTATAATTATTTTGTATTTTTGTCAAGATTTTTTTCCCCTATCTTTTTTCAGAGCTGAGTGTAGAGACAGGTATGTCCTTCAAAGTGCAACAAGATGTGAAGATAAAGACATGTATGTCATGGGAGATATAAGTTAAAAACAGTGATGGTGTATTTAATCTGGCTCTAGGCAATTTTCAGATGATTGTTTCCACCAAGTACACAGTATGACCTCTGAAGATTCAGGAGAAGAGGAGGGAGCCAAGGTAACCCTAGCAATCAGTTTCTTGTTTGAACTGCTACAGAAGCATTTGCCTGAAAAAGTTCACTTCTGAACCTCCTTCCTGCTGGGCATGGGGTGTTATCAGTTTGCAGCAGGGAATCTCTCCACTGGGAAGGTTGAATGGCTGAGGGGTTCAGGCTCCTGGGTTTACTGCAATGCAGTCATGCAATGGAAATTTTAGTTCAAGATTTACCAGCTAGTGCCTGTTTGAAATTCATATACATATATATGTATAATATATTTACATATACATTTGTATTATAAATTACACATATAAATGTAAAACTAAATTACAAATATAAATATAAATTACACAAAGCATATTTTCAGATGGTAAAATTTACAAATTTTAAGTGTATAATTCAATTTTGACAAATGGATAGTCAGGTAAAGGGTATCACAATTACAAAATAAAACATTTCCATCATCCCTAAAAAGTACTCTTGTACCTTTTGTAGTCAATGCCTATCCCCTCCTCCAGCCTCTTGCCACTATTGATCTGTTTTCCAGAATGTCATGGACATGCAGTTGTGTGTGTGTATATATATCCACATATATACATATATATACACAATGTATAATAATGTATATGTGTATATATATGTATGTATACAGTGTGTAGCTTTTCGAGTTTGACTTCTTCAATGAAGAGAACTAGTGGGTTAAAAATTACCCCAGAGAGGCTGGGCATGGTGGGTCATGGCTATAATCTTTGCACTAAGTTGGAAGGATCACTTGAGTTCAGGAGTTTGAGACTAGCTGGAGCAAGAGTGAGATCCTATCTTTACAAAAATAGAAAAAATCAGCCAGGCATCGTGGCACACACCTGTAGTCTAGAATCTGGACAGCTAAGGCAGGAGGATTGCTTGAGTCTAGGAATTTGAGGTTGCAGTGAGTCATTTGATGACTCCACTGCACTCTAGGTAAGGGTGACAGAACGACACTGTCGAGAGAGAGAGAGAGAGAGAAAGAGAGAGAGAGAGAGAGAGAGAGAGAGAGAGAGAGAGAGAGAGAGAGAGAGAAAGAAAAGAAAAGAAAAGAAAAGAAAAGAAAAAAAGAAAGACAGAAAGAAAATTATCCTAGAGGATAACTGGGCATTTACAGTACTGTTGGGTTCCCTGCCCTTTTTCATCATCTTTCTTGGTGTTGGTTAGGCAATTGTGGAGAGCTGTGGTGACCTACTGCTTTTACAATGTTCCCTACTGGTCTGGAGTGGCCATGGGAAGGATCTAGTTCTAAGCACTGATCAAGCCTGCCTGACAGCACTCCCATAGCATGAAGTCTTCCTTGTTATCAGCCCTGTTCAAGATTTGTTCTCCCATCTCTGACCCGATACAAACCTCCCTGTCCAGGTGAGTCCTGATATGAACAAATGCGTAGCATGGTTATGAGCACAAGATTTGGAGTCATGGAAATCTGGGTTTCACTCTGGATTCTCCTCCTTACATGTGGCATGGTTTGTGGCAGGTGCTTTAACTTTTCTGAGACTCAATGTATTTTTCTGTCAAGTGGAAAAAACCACTTCCCTTAGCATCCTGTTGGGTGAATAAAATGATACTAAGTATTTAAAATATCTAGCAAAGTTTTTGGTGCATGACCTGCCTTTAACAAAGAGTTTTTATCCCTGTTTCTAACTTTGGATTTTAGGTTTGGAGTAGTCACTGGGTTGAAAAGAAATGAAGCTAATTAGAAGTTTACATAATCCCCTATAATAGTTCTTGCAACTAGTGACTCTTTGAAGCAGGTGCCATTTTGGCAGAAAGAGTTCCAAAGCCTGGAAAATACTCTCTTTGACCTCAACTCCAAGACTGATCCTCAGGTGCTGATGTTTACTATGCTTTGACTCCCAAACACACAACAATATGAGCAGAATAACTGAGCCTGTTTCCCATTTCTTTTGGTCTACCGACAGCAAAATGAAGGCTGGCTTTCATCAAACCTATGGATAAGACTAAAACAAAGGCATATGCCTTCCTACTTGCTTTGCTGTCATCCACAAGAATATCTTGCAATCTCCAGAGTGGTAAGGCAGACTGACTGACTGCTCACAGACCCATTTTCTTTTCTCCTATGTACCCTTTACACTCTGCATTTCCCAACCTCCCTTGCACCTAGGATTGGCCCTGTGCTAATCAATTGTGAATGAGAATGTTGGACACAAGTTTCAGACTGGACTTGAGCCAGTTTTTTAGAAAAGATACTCCACTTTTAGTAAAATACATTTACCTTTTAGGGTTTATTTATATCACTAACCTTAAGAGTGTGTTTTTCTCCTCGTCTTGATTGTGAACTACTTACTGAAAGGGAAAGCGTCATTCTGTCATTCTGTCATCCTGTGTGACTGTGTGGCTGCCTTCTGGGTCAGAGCCTTCGACCATCTCAAACAGATGTCACACCATGAAGGGTGATTAACTTCCTGTGCTCCAGAATATTCCAAAAAAACAAAAAGGTAAATTGTGACACATCAGAAAATAAAATGCAGGCATGTTTCTAAGGCATACTCCTAGCCACGGGAATAAACCAGCTGGCCTGGCTCATTGGTGTGAGATGCTATTTGAGTTGTCAGTTCATTTGCCAGGCCCCACATCTGTAGCTCAGATGCACCTACTTGTCTCTGAGATCTGCATCTGTTCCTGGAACTCATTCAGGGGGAACTGCCCTTGGAATCAAGGTTCATTGTATAGAAAGATGGCCTTCGATCTGTCCAAGGGGGAGGCTTCTTGGGTGCTATCTCTGGACCTCTTACAGCCAGGAGCTCCATGGTGAGGATGTTTTCTCAGACCTCAGGTTCAGTTAGGATTATTAAAGTAAGACCTACGATGTGTGAGGACTTCCAAGTGGTTTGGCTGGAGCTCAGTGTATGTGGAGGGTAGCAGAAGCTAGGATAAAATGATGGACAGTGGCCAGGGCTTATATGCCATCAAAAGAATTTGATTTCTATATCTCTCGACCTAGGAAATTTGTAGTGACTCTAAGTCTCACAACTCTCCTCTTTTTCCCCCAGCTTTATTGATCTATAATTGATAAACAAAAATGGTATATTTTCAAAGTATACAATGTGTTGCCTTGATGTATGTGTATATTGTGAGCTGATTGCCACAATTAAGCTCATCAACACATCCATTGCCTCACATAATTACCAAATCTCCTCTCTTTTTAGTTGGATTTTGCCAACTCATGTGTTCTTTTTGATTGTGACCAATGATGTTTTTATATAGGTATTGCCTGTGATTTACTGTCTTTCACCTTGGTGACTCTAACTAGTCAGGGGTCAGTGTAAGAACAGAAATAACTTCTTTTGCCTGGAGAATGCTAATGGCTGTATTAGATATACCCCACCATCTCAGAGGCTTAGCACAACAGCAAGTTTCCTCTCTCATGTCAGTATCTACTGCTTTCACCCTTTTATCCTTAGTTGTTGGTTCTTTTAACATCTCCCTCATTCCCAGCACCATTTTTCCCCCTTCACAGCACACTCATGATTTTTTCTGGTACCACCATGATGGACTTCTCTCACAGGGTGACTCTCATCCACATGTTGATTCAGGGACCCAGAATGAGACACCTCATTCCATCTGTTGTCTCCTCCATCTCCACATACAGCTTCCAAGGTCACAGTGCTCATTTGCATCAAGCAGCTTGAAGGGAACATGAAGGATCTTGTGTGAGAGGCTGGTTTGGGTTCAGTCTGAAACTGGTATCCAATTCTCACTCACAATCTATTAGCACAGGGCCATACCTAGCTGCAAGGGAGGCTGGGAAATGCAGAGTGTAATGGGTACATAGGAGAAAAGAAAATGAGTTGGTGAGCAGCCAGCCAGTCTGCCTTACTACTCTAGGTATTAACAAGAAAAAAAGGATTTAATGCAGAGAATTATGTACTTACAAAATCACTTGAAAGGCTAGAGGTGCAGCACCTAAAGGCTGACATTTAAAATTTGACTTTGACTTTCCACAACCCAGAAATAAAGAAACTGAAACTGCCATTACCATTAGTGTCATCCCCACAACCCTCAAAATGGTACCAGATAATGGCATGTGTAATACATCTGCCACAAATACTCACCTCTGCTGGTGCTCAGTCACCCCTTGTGACTATCAGAAAGCCTTTCACTTTCCAAATCTAACATAAGTGGATCTCATTGACTGCATCTAAGATGTACCCAGAACTGTATCTACAAAGGAGCCTGTGAAATGTAGTTTTAATCATCCTTTCCCTAAAACACAGAACAGGTTAAGGAGATTGGAAATGTCAGCCAGTGCCAATAGACAGTAGCTGGCACAATGACTGTTCAGTAAAACCCACTGTCATCATTTATGAAGTTCTCACTTTGTCTTTGGTGACTTCTTTTAGCACCTTCTCTATCCCCTGGCCCTTCATTGCTACTTTTTAAAATTTAAATAATGCTCACATCCCAGTGGTAGCTTTCCCTGATGCCACCATAATGGGGGAGAGCTCCAACAGTGGCCTCCCTGGATGAGCTTTTGAAGGGGAGCCAGATTCTACAATTCACAGCCTCTCTGCAGACTCCATCAGAGCCACATGGTCCCATATGGCCAGGTACTCTCTGGTGACCTGCTGGTGTCCTAGGAGAGGCTCAGTCTTCTCAGTTCTTTTTAGCCTCTAGTGAAGAATCTCATCTACTTGTGAAACTACCCAGAAACTTCAAGAATTTGGGATATCCCATGTCTTTTATTTTCTTCCCTGCTCATCATCCCTGAAACAGTGGCTGACATTTTTCCTGGGAGGACCTATGGGGTCATTTGGCCCACAGGCTGCTGCTTCTGGGGGGTGATGCTTTACACAGAACTCCCCAAGTGACAGTGCACCCTCACCAGGGCCTGATCTCCACCTGAAGAGAATTCTGGTAAGTCACCGTGGTGTTGTATGTCTTCCAAATGATATCATACGGTTTTCTGGGTTTTTCAGGACTGTGCCATAGTGAGTTTTTCAGCCCTGCTGAGATAATCTGCTACTTGCTGCAGCCTGGGTGGCAGTTTTTCTAGCAGTATCTCAGAAGTCAATGAGTGAAGGCAGAACTGCCCCAGAGAGGAGGAATTTTGGCAGCCTAAGCTCAGGGAATTAGTTTGGAAAAGAGAGTTTATAATAACAGTGTTCTAGTTCCTGCTGAATAAAACATTCGGAGAGCTTTTCTTCTCCCAGCAGAAAAATAAAATATTCCAGTGGCAATAGGATAGTTGTTCTTTTTGAATGTTGTTTTTAATAAAAATCAGATGGCTGCAGTCATTTGACCTCCATGCTGTTCTCCCTCCTCACCCAGTCACCCTATCATGGGCACCCCATGGGTACTTTTGTCAGACAACATGTCCCGGGGCCATATCGCGGTTCTCTCATTTAAGCAGATGGGGAAACATTCATCTGAACAAATGGAGCCCGAGCCCAGAGAAGGCACAGCCAGCTGCAAACAGACCAGTAAATATGGTTGTTACACATCTGGTAGGTAGTTCTATGGTGAGGCGGCTAATGGTGCTGGTATTTAAATGACCACTAGTAGACTCTGAATTCAGAGTCTCTAGAAGCTCTTTCTTGGTGGCTTCTCTGCTGTTATTTGGCTGCAGACTGGGCCAACAGCAAAGCCTGGTCCACATGACTGTCATCATTGCCAACAGGGGAAGAAACTTCACTTTTGTTGACAGGAAATAGGGAATTCTGGAGTGGACCCCACATCCAAGGGGCATCGAGGAGGTTCTTTGGCCCACTTCTGCATATGTGAGGCTGCCAACCTGGCACTCCAGGCATCCCCAGCATCTGTCTCTCATTAACCTTGTATCTATCAAGCGTAGAGCCAGTTAATCCTAGGGATTCGATATCCGTGAGTGCCAGGTTATTCCTTTAAAACCCTCTGGTAATATACCAACAATAGCCAAGCTGAAAAAA
>CAUYRH010003620.1:0-24898 GCA_963574655.1 Perodicticus potto
GGCTCGGCGCCTGTGGCTCAATGGGCTAAGGCGCCAGCCACGTACACCTGAGCTGGCGGGTTCGAATCCAGCCCGGGCCCGCCAAACAACAATGACGGCTGCAACCAAAAAATGGCCAGGCGCTGTGGCGGGCGCCTGTAGTCCCAGCTACTTGGGAGGTGGAGGCAGGAGACTCGCTTAAGCCCAGGAATTGGAGGTTGCTGTTAGCTGTGATGCCACAGCACTCTATCCAGGGTGACAGCTTGAGGCTCTGTCTCAAAAAAAATAAAAAATAAAAATAAAAATAAAAAAAAAAAAAAAAAGAAAGTGAGACAAAACATACTTTACTCCATGGAAGAAATATTTGGGCCCTTGATCATTGTCTGCTTGCTCTTAATGGACACACAGTTCATTAAACTTGGAAAGAACAGATTAGAAGCAGCTAAATTTGAAGAAAGAAATTAGAAAAATATAAAAGTATGCTAACAGGTGGCACAGGAATCTCTAAGAAGGACAGCAAAAGAAAATTTCAGAGCAGACCCGAAGTAGGATTTTAAATCAGGGGAAATGTTCCCGTCCCCTCCTGTTGGATGGGTACACCCCTGGGTGCAGGTGTTACAATGATCAGGCAATTGGCATGGGGAAAATCAGAGGGAAGGTGAAGCTAGGATCAGTAGGCAGCCTAATGAAGAAACTGTGCTTCACAAGCATAGTTGGTGAAGACAAAGACGTTTTTAATACAAAGAGGTAGAGTTAAACCACCTGGAACTTATGTGACCATGGTGGTGCTGAGCATGTGATCTGGAGCAAGACTCTTACTTTTTTCTGCCCTGTGGGGAACTCTCTAAAGATTCCCACTTGGACACACTGATGACAGTAATCCAAGTCTGATATTGAGTCTCTCAGCACCCCACTCTTACCTGCAAGCAAATATATGCCTCCTCTTTGTTCTTAGGAGACATGTGGCAATGTCTGGAGACATTTTTGTTTGTTACAAGACAGAGGAGTGTACTGGTATCTAGTGGGTAGAGGCCAGGGATGCTGCTAAAGGTCCTACAAGGCACAGGACAATTCCCCGAATAGCAAAGAATTCTCCAATCCAAAGTATCAACAGTGTCAAGGTTGAGAGAAATCCTGCTGTACACCAGAGAAAAGGCAGCAGGTGTGCATTTGAGATCAGAGAGAAAGGAGTCCCAATGCTGTCATTTATTTACCTGCTGTGTGACCTAAAACTGTTCTCCTCACTGTACAGGGGATAATCACTCCCATTTCCTTATGGCTATGCTGAGTGTTGAACAATGCAGGTCTCACTCCAACTTCGTGGCTCCCACAGTGCCTGCAGAGCCTGACTTGTGTGAGGGGAGCAGGAGGGAGGCGGTGGGGAGAAGCGGTAGGCTCTGGTAAGGTGGAGGACGATGCTAGAGTGGTCAGCCAGACTGGTCCCCATCAAGGATGCAGATGCCCTCAAAGGGTACCAAGGGGGACATGAGCATCCTGAGGGAAGCTGATGGGCTATCTCCCCCTCAAGCCATGCCAGGATGGGTGGGGATGAGTAAAAGTGGGGTCTACCCAGCAGGGCATCACCTCCATGTCGTCCCTCAAAATCTGCTACTATTCCAACAACACAACCACAATAACAGTAACAACAGCAACAGCGACTGACATTCCTGGAGCACTTAAATCTGTGCCATGACCTAAGCCACCTTTGTAAGTTCCTCATTTAATCCTCACAACCGCCGTGGAAGATGGATAGAACGATGATCTCCATTTTCCATGCAAACTAAGGAGACCAGCCCAAGGTCTCACAGCTCAGATTTCATACTCAGGATTCTGACATCACAGTACACAGCCTGGACACCCAGGGCACCCTCCCCCCAAACCACACCACTTCCATCTCCATCCCCCTTCACCACTTCCCTCTCCATCCCCCTTCATCACTTCCTAGGCCCCCCACATTCTAGAAGGAAGCAGGAAACCAAGCTGCATATGTAGTATAATCTCAAATAAATACTTATCATGGGTGACAGAGTGAGACTCTTCCTCAAAAAAAATTAACATGCAAATAGATACCAACACAAGAAGGAAATTTCTTGCAATATTTATTAATAGTGTTTATTAATGAGTAGTAACATTACAAGAGATTTTTTATTTCTTTTTTATATATTTTTCTAAACTTCTTGAAGATTTTTATAATAAACATAAATTAATAGTTAATAACATAATAAAATTAAACTTATAGAAGTAAATACTGACAAAACATGTTTTTAGTTTTTAGATATATTGTTTTTTAGCAAAAGTCTAATAAACAACCCAAAATTATCAATTGTGTAGCCCAGAATTTATCAAACTATGAACTGAGGGCCAAATCTAGCCCTTTGCTGGTTTATATAAATAAAGTTTTATTGGAACACAACATGCTCATTCACTTACATAAATGACTATGAATGCTTTTTGCTGCAACTTGAGTAGCTGCCTATAGATACAGGGTGACACTACACCCCCTTTCTAGTCTGATCTGGAGATGAACCTCTTACTTTCCTGTCTCTAAACTTCTTATAATGTCTCTCTACTTGTTTTGCTAGAGCCCAAAATGAATATATAGGGAAGCAAAAGAAGCTGAAGATTTAGGGGCCCTCATTTCACAGGCCCTTCTTAGAAAAGAACCCAAGGATTTTTTTTTATTGTTTTTCTCAAAAATTTCCATCCCCTTCAAATTACATAAGTTTCAGACTCCTCAAACTGGAGTCTGCCTGGATATTTTACTACCCTCACTCCATTCACAGAAGGGAAGGTCTTGCCCCACCAACCCCCAAGCAGCACTGACCATGATGAGCTCTTTGACTTCCAATCCTCAGGTCTGTAGATGGGGACCACAGGGCGGGGGACCCAGCCAGGTCGGACCTCAGGACTCACCAGGAAGTTCCCCACGCCAGTGGGGGTGCTTCTTACCCACACCATTCATACCCGCTGCCCCTCCACCGTTCATTACCTCCACTGAGATCCACCCTCCAAACTAATTTATATATTTCATGATACAGAGTCTCTGAAATCACAGCACTTCCAAATGATAAGAGGCGGGCAGATGGATTGTCTAAAACTGCTTGCTAAACGGTAATGTTGCTTGCAAGAACAAAAGTGAGATCAAATCCCATCATGTACATGCAAATATTTATTACTTTAAAGACCTCTCCAATGGTGGAGCATTTAAATCATTCAAGAACACACTGAGTCCAGTTGTCAAGTCAAATGCCCACCCACGCCTACAAATCGGTGGATAGTGTCCTTCACTCTCTTGCTTTTGGTCCCTCCCAGGGCTATTCTTATCTCCCCTTCCCCTGGTGTGGGGAAGGGGCCATCTCCATGGAGCCCAGCTGGCAGTTATGATAAGCAGGTGCCAGAAGTTTGAAAATGACCTTGCTCCTCAGCTGGTGGGAACCACTCAGACAAGGAAGTCACTGTATCACTGTCTGCTGGGTCCCAGCCCCTGAAACAAGGCACAGTGAGGCCTGAGGGAGAGAGAGGAAAGCTTCACACACCAGACACACACACGAGGGGAGTCACCCCCCTAAACACAAAACAAAATCCTCATAATGTCACCCAGAAGAATGAAACTGCCACCAATGAGCAAAATAAAAAAACTGAACAGTAAGGATGTATCGAAGTGTTTCCTAAACAGCAGACCTAAGCAAAGAAGACCGACCCTTAGAAAAACCCAGGGGAGTATCTGCATTCTATGTACGCAGTTGGCAAATTCCACTAGGAGAGAGTTGGCGGAGGTGGGGAACAGGGAGGGATGTGTATTCACCGAAAGCTGATCCCAGGGCCCAGAAACCAAGGGCCGTGTAAATGGCCGTTACTGTACCACCCCCTGGAAGGGGTCCAGCGCCCAGGACATGCTCAGGGAAGAATGAGAATGTCCACTAACCCAGTTTCTAATTAAATGTGGGTTAACTGGCGCTGTTCCCTACAGCTCAAGGGGCCAACTTACAGCTGAAAGGAGTGCTTTTCAAAATAAAAAAGCAGAGCCTGCCAACATAGTGCCTTTTGTTTTCTCACATCCTTTCTGTTGCTCAACTTGACCCACTGATAGTTGGGTTGACTCCTTGGTCCTTGGAGGAGAAAAACCCCTCCCCACCCCCTCCTGCTCCACGTCTGCAAGGACAGAGATGCGCTCTTGGCACACGCATCAACTTGAACTCCATTCCTCCTTTCCCATGGCGTGGTCACTGCTGCCAAAGGATGAGTCACCCGTGAAAGCCACACATTGTCCCTAGTGGACAAAAGGCTGGACCCAAGAGAGTAGCCCATTCACGCTTCTCCAAGAGCTGCCCAACCTCTTCCCTTTCTGCAACTTCCAGAAGATGCTACCCGATGCTGGGGGAATGGTGAGTCTTCTCATCCCAGCTCCCACGAGAAATATGAATGAGAGGAGAAACAGGCTTGGGAAAAAACTCAGCGAAGAAAACAAGAGAGAGAATACACGCAGCAGTTAGAGTTGTGAACACCAAGGCAAAATTTCACTCAAGGTGTTCAAAGGCAAAACAGAAATGAAGATCAATTTCTTGGTAATAATAATGTCACATTTATTGCACACCAAATAAGGAACTGAGCTAAGGAAGTGTGTTAAGTGCATTATCTCATTTCATCTTCAGAACTACCTTATAAGGTAGGTCCTATTATTAGCCTCATTTTACAGACCACAAAAGTACAGCACAGAGAGGTTAAATAATCTACACAAAGTCACACAGCTGGTTAGTGGTATAATCGAGATTGAATCGAAGCTGTCTGGCTCCAAACCCTGTGCTCTCTAATACCATACTATCATTAGTTAGCAAACTAATTGATAATGATAAAATTAAAACTATGCTAAAATGTTGATATTCGGGGGGAGGTTGTGTGATATGTTACTTTTATGTCACATCTTACCACCTCTCCACCAAAAATGCTATAAGTATACAGGTGTCATCTGCCAGGCAGTGTGCTAACCATGTGACATATATCATCCTATTAATGCTTAGGAGATCAGTACAAATATTATCCCATTCATTTACAGATGAAAACACCATGCTCCAGAGAAGTTAATGTCCTCGCCCAAGATCAGAAAACAGAAAAGAATGTCAGATTCCAGCATCTATATTCTTTCTATTATACATGCCTTCTCTCGCAGAATTTCAAGACTTTCCAAGAAAAAAGATTAAGAGTATCATGAAAGGCAGGGATTGGCCGTCTCCAATAATCAAGTCACCTGGATTCACCGGGTGGCAGACACCACCATGGGTGGCTGACCTACAGCCAGGGACCATCCACCCAGCCTCCAGCCAGACAGAGATGACCTTCAGCAAATCCCTTCTCACTCTGGACCTCAGTTTCCTTGTTTGTAAAAGAGGAACAAGAGAGCAAGGGGGCCTTTCTGTGCCTGGGTCAGACCAGGGGTGCTCCCAGAGGAGTTTCTCCTCCCCCTTCCCGGCACAAGTCTTCAGGAGCAGGTTTCTGACTTTGTCCCTGAACCCAGGGTTGTGCACCCAGGAGAGAGTTTTTAGGTACAACTTGAGGCTAGACAATGGCAAGTTGCAATTCCTCTCAGCCTTGGTGTGCTCCTGGGGAGGAGATGGGCAATGGAAGGACAGAAGAGAGGGTACAAAAGAAGCAGGATTGGGGACAGCTGGAGTCTCTGAACAAGTGCTACACTTTTTTTTTTTTTTTTTTGAGACAGAGCCTCAAGCTATTGCCCTGGGTAGAGTGCCGTGGCGTCACACAGCTCACAGCAACCTCCAACTCCTGGGCTTAATCGATTCTCTTGCCTCAGCCTCCCAAGTAGCTGGGACTACAGGCGCCTGCCACAATGCCCAGCTATTTTTTGGTCATAGTTGTGATTGTTTGGCAAGCCCGAGCCGGATTTGAACCCGCCAGCTCTGGTGTATGCAGCTGGTGCCTTAACCGTTTGAGCTACAGGAGCCAAGCCCAAGTGCTACACTTTAATCTGGGGTGTAAACACACAGAGAAACTCATCCAGCTTGCCCCTTCAGTTGGCACATGCACCAGATATACTTATACCTTGATAAAGGTTAAAAGAGAAAAAAACGTATTTGAAGAGATTTTCCCAAATTGACACTTTGCTACTATAAATGCTTTACATAAAATATTTAACATCCCATCAAAGATACCCTTTTAAAAGTGTCTACCTTCTAAGTTCATTATGAAAAGGAAATAATACAAAATTGCCAAGATACATTTTTTTTTCTTTTTCTAGAAAGCCTCAGGCTGGCATACAATAGCGCTATCATAGCTCACTGCAGCCTTGAAATCCTGGACTCAAGCAATCCTCCCACCTCAGCCTCCTGCGTAGCTGGTGCTACAGAGCGCACCACCATACCCAGCTAATTTTCTGTAGAGATGGGGTGTCACTATGTTGGTCTGGAACTCCTGGGTTCAAATGATCCCCCCTTGGCCTCCCAAAGTTTGGGGAGGTATGATCCACCACACCTGGTTCAAGGTAAATTATTATGTTTGATTAAGAAGTCAGGGATGAGGGTCAGCCTTATTTAACAATCAGACCTCAAGATATCCAGCTAATGCTTTAACTCTACACTTCTATTTCTATGTCTAATTCAGTGAAGCAAGTAAAGCGTAGAACTCAGGTAGGGACTTAAAATCCTAATTCTGTCCTTGACTTTCAGGGTCCTTGTGCTGAGTCAGGAATCACAGCCTTTTGCCACCTCCCATCTCACCTACAAAAAAGGATAATGAAGACCACAAAAGAAAAGGTACTGCTGGTCTAGATGTCATGAACACCTGGGGTTTCCGCCACCCACCATCCACTTCCCTGTGTGTGGGTCACAGAACCTGGCCTTCCTTTGGGGGGACCACTTCTCCCCTACTCTCCATCCTTGAGTCCAGATGAAGCTGGCCCTTAACCCCCATGTTCTGAAGTTCTAGAAAAGAGCATGAGGCCCAGCTGAACAAACGTGCGTTCACTCAGGAAGTTTTGTTGGAACAAGTGGGAACAATAAGCTTTCACTCAGCAGCTGGAGTCAAAGGTCAGCCTGCAGCTTCTAGGTGGCATCATCTGGAGGAAACTTTCCTGGGAATGATGCCAACATAGAAGAAAGTACAGCCAAGTGAAGGACAGAATGAAAGCAAGGCCTCACAAGACTGGGCTCCTGGACCCAACCATGCCTGAAGCCATCCAATCCTAACTAACAGAACCACTGCATAGAATTACAAGATCTCCAAGTTACAAGGGACAGTCAAATCTATCCATGCAGCAGCCTTCTGCACATACTAAGTGCTCAATAAATGTTTGTTGGCTTAATGAATGAATAATGTATTCATCCCTCTAGCTTCAACTTCTCAAACTGAAGGAATCTATCCTGTTAGGATTACTCTAAGCCACAGAATAACCCAACTGCATCTTCATGAAGTATTAATTAATTTTTTTTTTTAAGATGCCACCATTTTATTTTTTTTGCAGGTTTTTTTTTTGGCCAGGGCCCTACTCCTTGAGCCACAGGCACCACCCCAGAAGTATTAATTTAAATGACAGAAAGCAGGTGCAGTGGCTCACAGCATTCTAGGAGGCCAAGACAGGTACATTACTTGAGTACAGGAGCTCAAGACCAGCCTGAACAAGAGTGAGACCCTGTTTCTAAAAAAATAGCTGGGTGTCCTGGTGGGGGCCTATAGTCTCAGCTACCAGAGAGGTGGAGAGAAGAGGCTCTCTTGAGCCCAAGAGTTTGAGGTTGCTGTGAGCTATGACTCCACAGTGCTCTATTGAAAGCAACAAAGTGAAACTCTGTCTCAAAAAAAAAAAAAAAAAAAAAAAGATGGGCAGCGCCTGTGGCTCAAGGAGTAGGGCACCAGCCCCATATACCAGAGGTGGAGGGTTCAAACCTGGCCCTGGCCAAAAACTGCAAAAAAAAACAGAAAGCAGCTTAAAACACTTTTTTATTAAAAAAATATAGATCAAATTTGGCACCTGTAGATCAGCGGCTAGGACGCTGGTCACATACACCAGGGCTGGCGGGTTCGAATCCAGCTCCAGCCTGCCAAACAACAATAACAACTACAATAAAAAAAAAAAAAATAGCCAGGCATTGTGGCTGGCACCTGTAGTTCCAGCTACTTGGGAGGCTGAGGCAAGAGAATCGCTTAAGCCTAAGAGTTTGAAGTTGCTGTGAGCTGTGACACGACAGCACTCTATACTGAGGGCAACATAGTGACATATATATACATAGAGAGAGATCATATATATATATATCTATATATATGTATACATATATATAGAGAGAGAGAAAGAAATCATAACCAAATGTGGTTCATCCTGGGAATGAAAGGATAGGTCGAAATTAGGAAAGCTATCAATATAATTCATGTTATTAACACAGTTAAAAGAAAAAACAAAAACAGATGACTCCTTAGATGTCAATCTTGTTAAATTCCAACATTTATTCTTCCTGTTAAAAAAAAAAAAAGGGCAGCACCTGTGGCTCATCGAGTAGGGCGCTGGCCCCATATACCAAAGGTGGTGGGTTCAAAACCCGGCCTCAGCTGAACTGCAAAACAGAAAAATAGCCGTGAGTTGTGGCAGGTGCCTGTAGTCCCAGCTACTTGGGAGACGGAAGCAGGAGACTCGCTTGAGCCCAGGAATTGAAGGTTGCTGTGAGCTGTGATGCCAAAGCACTCTATCCAGGGTGACAGCTTGAGGCTCTGCCTCAAAAAAAAAAACAAAAAAAAACAGAGATCTATAGCTCAAACTAAAAGCCAGCATCACATTTCATGGGGAAACATTAGTGCACCCCCCACTGAAGTCAGTATGGGGCAAGAATGACCTTGGATACCATCATTGGTTAGCATTACTCAGGAAGCATTTGCCAATTCGATTATACAAAAGATAAACGTTTCACCAATTGGAAAGGACGAGAAGCAAAATTTTATTACTGTGCAGATAGATGATATAATTATATGCCTGGAAAAAAAATCCCTCCTTACAAAAAGGTAATAACAAGATCCGCCTTGGAACAAATAGGACAATTTGATAATATTCATCAACATTAATAACAGAAGTTATTAATCAATAGCTTTCTTATATACAAAACTAAAAGAAAACCTGAATACCATGATGGTGATCCAGCCAACATAAACGATTATTCTAAAAATATGTTCCTTCTGTGCTCTGCCACATCCTCTCATTTTTGCCACTGTGAGTTTTGGTGGAATGTTTGAAACACATAACTATAACCGAACACAGACACCCCCAACTAGGGGGTTTATCTTGCCTTGGCTCAGCCATGTCTGGTGACTGGGAACCCAACTCCTGAGACTGCCCACTGCCCAGACACCTGAGAAGCCCAGCAGGCCTCTCTTTTTGCCAGCACAGAAAGAGAAAAACCCATCTTCCAAACGCGTCCTTCAGTAACTGGGCTGACCAGACACATAGAACAGTCTCATCGCCGGCCTGTGTACTGCTCCTTGCCCCTGGGCCTTTGCACATGCTGTCCCTTCTGTCTGCCACCACTCTCCTAAAGAAGACTGCAGGGCTTTCTCTCTCAACATTCAGATCTGTGCCAAGCCTATGCTCTCAAAAAAAAAAAGTCTTCCCTGTATGCCCCTCTCTGTTCCACCCTCTTCCTCTCCACCTCTTCACTCTGTTTTTCCTCATAGCACTCATCAATACTGATGTCACATCACACATTTGTCTGTTTCTAGTCTGCGTCCCCCATCGGAAGGTATGCTCCATCAGGGCAGGGACAGTACTCTGTTTTATATACTGCTGTATCCCTCACCCCAAACAGTCCCCAGACACACAGGTGTTCAACAGGTGATGGTGTTATGGATGGATATGAGGACAGATGGACAAATGGACGGATATTTTCAGTACCCAGATGCAATCTCAATTCTACCACCTGAATATTTTCATTATTTCCACCTCTCTCCATTGATATCCAAGCTCATTGTCAACAGATATTTATTGCCTCTACCACCTTGCTCTTGGATGGCTCCAATCTGGCCCCCCACCCCAGCTAGCTGGTTTCTCAGCCCTGAGCTTGGCCTCACTCCACATCTGTTTCCCACTCTGACTAAAGATCTTTTCTTAGAATGCAGATTTGATCATGTCACTCCTCTACTTAAAACACAGTGGCTGCCTGGGACCCTGGGACAGAGTCTAAGCTCTTCACTCCCACAGCCTAGAGGCCTCTCCATCATTCCATGATCCAGCCACACTTAACTGCTGTTGCCCAGCACCTAACATCTCTCTGTCCTCAGAGCCTTTGCACACACCACTCCTTTCACACGGCTCGCTCCTTACCCACTACCCCTCGTATGTGCTTCCATTTTTCTGTCTATTACCTCCCCTGGGAAATGTCAGGTACACCCTGAAGTCCGCACAGCTGCTCACATTTTCCCATCATACACTCAGCACCCTGGGAATGGCTTGTTTAGGTCTGTGCCCTCTTGAAGAGTAAGATTCACAAGAGCTGGTCTGTGCCATCCGCAGCACACAGCGTCGTGCCTGGAACCAAGCAGGCACTCGAGATAGACTTCCTTGACTTTAACTGAAATCACACCTTCTCCAAATTGGCGCAGGGTTTGTTTCTTTGTGTCACATCTGATGCTGCTTTTGGCACCGTGACTTCACCATTCTTACTCCCTTGAGACGGCAGCAACACAGACGCACTTGCTTGCACTTGTGCACGTACACTGGGGGATCTATCGCTCTCCAGAACTCCCTTCCACCACAGCGTTCTCCCCTCAAGAAGAGCTTGTTTCTCGCTTGGATGTTAGAGACAGTATAGAAACCTCCTATGTCAAGACCACTCTACTCACATTTGACCTGGATTTATCAAAAAAGAAAGATGTCAAAAAAAAAAAAAAGTAAGGGGATTAGTGTGTCCCCACCTAATGGGCACAACGTAAGGGCACATAGCACACCTCCCGGGTGCAGGACACAACTGCAAGAGGGACTCCACCTAACAAATACAAACACTATATATAACCTAGTTGTTTGTACCCTCACATTAATCGGAAATGAAAAAAGAAAGTAGGGGGCTTTCTCTGAAATATCTCCCTTAGCCACCACGCCTGTAGGGCTGATAGCAAACAGATTCAATCTTACGTAAAGTCTTAAAAAGCAAACATAAATCAGAACTACACTTGTCTATGACTTGTTTCCATAATTTTAAAAAATCTGCCCTGTGTTAGGAGTGAGAGGGTACTTTTCGTTACAAATGTTTTTCCTTCCCAATAAATATAAGCATAGGATAATATCTCTAGAATAGGATAGAGATGATATCTAATATCTCTATTAGATAGGAAAATACCTCTATCAGATCTAAACCAAAACACAATGGAGGCTGGTCCTTGCACCAGGGTGTCAACTCAGCATCACTAGTGGGGGTCACCCTGAACTTGGAGGAGGCAGCACCAGCCCTTAAGGCCTCCCTGCAAACACTGCACCTGGACTCCATCCTCAGGGCTTCGCTTGAAGTTCATGGAAGGGGATGGAGAGGAGGACCAAGGTAGGTGGCACCACCAGGACGCACTCATACAATGCACAACGTGGACAGGGAGAGAGCTGGCAAAGGGGTCTTGGAATAAGCAAAGATATTTGAATATCTACTGGATCTGAGATGATATATTAAAATTATTGTTAATTTCCAGAGGTGAACAATAGTAGGTGATTATGCAGAAAAATGTCCTATTATTAGGAGATACAGGATGAAGTATTTAGGGGCAAAGTGTCAAGATGTCTGCGACTTGCTTCCAAATGGTTCAGGTGGACAAAGGTGTACACACAAACTCGGACTGGGAAGGAGAAGAGAGATAGAGAAAGAGAAAGGGGAAGCAAACTGTCCATCATAAAACCTAGTTGAAGGAAATACAAACATCTATAGTGTTCTTTCAACTTTTCTGTACATTTGCAAGTTTTCCAAATATAATTAGGTAGAAACAAAAGGCATAAGCTTATTACAATAAAAAGGTAAAGAATTCAAAGTTAAGGGGCTGTTAAGTCTTTAACAAGTGTTTATGGTTTGATCTGTTTCAGAACTTAAAACACACCTACTACCCACGAGCACAATATTTATTTACAATGCTAGTAGTTTTTTGAGTTTTTTTTCCCCTTCACTTTCCACAACAAGGACCATGAGTCGTCTGCCTGCAATGCTTATCCCTCCCCCAGGGAAGCATTCCCAGATTTCACTGGAGAGGTGAACTCTTTATGTGCCTGGGGAAGTAGAGAGCGGGTTATTAAAACTCACCCATAATTCTGTCACTGTAACCTAAAAGAACATTCTGTGCATGTGATTCCAAAGTTAACAGCTGACTTTCCCACTGGTCAGAGCTTCCGTGCAGGCAAAGGCAGCGTTAAGCTCTAGACAGGGCCTGGCATGCAGAAGCCACTTCACTCACATTTGTTCAATGAATGAGGTATTATTACAGGCCTTTAAAAATAACACAAAGGAAGATAATGTAACAAAAACACGATTGACACAAGTGAGAAATAGTATAATAAAATATCTATGATTAAAATAATGTTAAAAATAAAACTATGCCCCCCCCAAAACAAAATACTAAAAACTAAAACAAACAAATAAAAAAACCCCACTGGTTCGGTGCCTATAGCTCAGTGGTTACAGAGCCAGCCACATATACCAGGGCTGATGGGTTCAAACCCAGCCCTGGCCAAAAAAAAACTGCAAAAAAACCCCAACTAAAACAGTGGTTATATCATTGGGGGAAGGGATGAGCAAATGAGTTACTATAGAAAAATCCTAAGAGCATGGCAGATACCAAAGGTATATGGACTACAATGACTTGAGGATAAGAGGACAGTAATTAAAACAAGGGAGGAAGTCAGAGAAATGGTGAAAAATTTCCCCATTTGGAAACAGGTGGGGGAAAAAAAGTTCAATCCTAAACATGAGGACAACCTGGCCAAAAGACAACTGGGTGTTGACTCACCTACTTAAGCCACTCAAGACTGCGGGACACCTAGGTTCTAACTCCACCTGTGCTACCAACTCACTGTATGACCTCAAGGCACATCCCCTGTCTGGGCCACTTCCTTACTGGTAAAATGAGCAGCGGGTCTCACGGAGCCATAGATCACATCCAGTGATTCTATTCAAACGACACAAAGAAGTCTCTATTTTGTTCCTTCAATTGTTTGCAATTTCTTAGGTCTCTACAACTAACTTGCAATTCTTTTTTTTTTTTTTTAATTTGAGACAAAGTCTTATTCTATCACCCTGGGTCAAGTGCTACTGCATCACAGCCCACAGCAACTCAAACTCTTGGGCTCAAGCAAGCCTCTTGCCTCATCTTCCCAAGTAGCTGGGACTACAGGCACCCATCAAAATGCCCAGTTAGTTTTTTCATTTTTAATAGTGACAGGGTTTCACTCTTGCTCAGAACGGTCTGGGACTCCTGAGTTCAAGTGATCTGCCCGCCTCACCGTCCCTGAATGCTAGCATTACAGGCGTGAGCCACCATGCCCAGCCTCAACTCCTCCTACTTGACTCTGCACATGTGACACAAAAGCCACCTTCACCTCAAGCCCCAAAAGGGCTCCTGGAGGAAAACCTAAGTGCCACAACCTAACAAAACACCCCAGACAAAGTCCGCACTTAATAAATGCCTCCCAATAATTCTGTCCCTCCTGTGGGCCCAATAAACACATCAACGGTTAAGGCCTCAGACACCTCCCAGCCCACCCTTGCACAGCTAAGCCCAATACTTAACCTTTGAAGTTGAAAAAGTTGATTTACCTGCAGAGAAAGTGACACACTCTTGCCTAGAGGGAATTTTCTTTATATATATATATATACTCACACACACACACACATTTTTTTTTTGTAGAGACAGAGTCTCACTTTATCCCCCTGGGTAGAGTGCTGTGGCGTCACAGTTCACAGCAACCTCCAACTCCTGGGCTTAGGCGATTCTCTTGCCTCAGCCTCCCGAGTAGCTGGGACTACAGGCGCCTGCCACAACGCTATTTTTTTGTTTCGCAGTTCGGCCGGCTTGAACCTGCCACCTTCGGTATATGGGGTTGGCCCCTACTCGCTGAGTCACAGGCGCTGCCCAGCTAGTGGGAATTTTCTATCAGCTGTTTACATGATACTCACGTCTCCTCCCAGTGTGAGGGCAGGTGCTGCTTTGGATGTCACTACCCACTGGCCTGGACAGGGACTGGGGCAGCTTCCTCTTTGCCAAATGAGTGTGGGCCAGAGACAAACGCCCCTTAAAGACATTCTCTTCCTACCTGTTGTGCTACCTGAGTTGTATTTCTTGGTGCCACCTCAAAGTGCTATGTCCATTAGAGTCCCCTGTAGTTTGTGTGTTTCCAAAAATTTGTCAAGTACACACCACGTGCCAGGCCCTGCCAGGCCCAGCCTGAAGCCCTTCCTGTCTCCTACTACACACAGTTATCTCCCCTTCCAGACTGCAAGCTGCTTGGTAAGGTCCAGGTCTAACTGGAGCCCCCAGCATGCCTGAGAGTTCTCAGTACATGGCAGATTCCCAAACAACTACTGAATGAATTTTTTTAAAAGATCACCTATGTTAAGTGTTGTCACAGAAAAGCAGAGGACATGTGTTCTGAGAGTTCCCCCTTAGCTCTGCAGTTCGTGGGAGAATGATTTACAAACTGACAACAAACTAATGCCATGTGCCCAGCCACGGAGTGAAGCCCTTCTCGCCACATTGAATCCTCCTGTCACCTTTAGGAACAAAGCTCCACTATTATCCACCTTTCATACATGGACAAACTGAGCCTTGGAAAACTGGGCAAAGATAGTCACCATTTCCTGTGACCAGGCAATTCCTGTTATCAGTGGGGCCACCCTATGAGAAGGTGACTGCCCGGAACTAGGAACTTGATGACAGGTTCCCAGCGAGATAAGAATGGCCACCCTTTTGACCTGGAGACAGAAGCCCACTCCCCTTGGCTCAGCACCTGTGCCTCAAATGGTTAAGGCACCAGCCACATACAACTGAGCTGGCAGGTTCGAAGACAGCCCGGCCTGCCAAACAACAATGATGGCTGCAACCAAAAAGTAGCCGGGCATTGTGGCAGGAGCCTGCAGTCCCAGCTACGTGGGAGGTGGAGGCGGGAGAATCTCTTGAGCCCAGGAGTTGGAGGTTGCTGTGAGCCATGATGCTCTACCCAGGGCGACAGCTTGAGGCTCTGTCTCAAAAAAAAAAAAAAGAAGCTCACTGTCCCCTGGGGAAACCCTAATGTCACCCCATTCTTTAGGGGGCTCTGCACTCCGACCTTCAGGGAATAAAAAAAGGAGGGCCAAATCAGATGAGGAGATGGGTGAAGGCCTACCACTTTCTCCCTTAAGAGCATCGAAGGCGCATATACAAGTGTAAGTTGGAGAATTACCAATGACAGTGCCAGAGGTTAAAAACTCCACTTCCTCTTCTGGAAAATGGACCTGGACAATAGGTATTTTATGGGGTTGCTATGATGTTTGGAGTCAATGTATAGAAAAAGCCCCTTGGTAAGTGCTCCAAATTGGCAGGTATTATAATTGGCTGTGTAGGGGGTTAGACAGGCTCACCAGAGGACTGAAGGGCTTTAGTAGTGACTTCACAGCAATCTTCTAAGATGCTGCTCCTATTTTCATGCCTTTGGCCTGTACAAGGACAGATAAAGACTTTGGTTTGGTGAAACAACACAACAAAACAGGACTTGAGCTTCAAGAGACCAGGTCTGGGTCTTGGCCCTTCTACTCCAGGCTCCAGGACCACAGCCCTTCCCTTCCATTAGCCTCAGGTCCTCATCTGTAAAACAAAATCTCCTGCCTCATGTCCTGGTCACATAACTGAAGGACTGGGTGGCAGCTCAAAGACCTCCCAATCCAGCATGTCCCAGGGATGATCTGTGCAGAGGTGGGGTCTGCCCTCTCTTAAGAACCTTCTGCATGCACACCCACATTCTATAGGCTCTGACATGGCCAGCTAGGACCCCACTAAGTGGGCTTAAGCAACACTGGCCAAACAAGTTTGGCTACAGACCCTATTTTTTTTCCTGCAATGCCCATTAGTGTGAGGTGGAGACTGTGCTCTAAGGAATAGACTCTAGGAATGCTGATGGGACACCTTGGTGAGGGAAAATACCTTGCCATAAAGCCCCAGGTCAGGGGGGTTGCAAACCACTGGCTCTCACTCTCCTTCTATTGGGTTTCCAGCTTCTCAAGGTCACCAGCTAAACCTTAGGAAGATGGGGGAAGGGAGCAGGTCTCACAAGACCTTTTGGGCAGTGAACAAAGAGCTAATAAAAATCAGTGACCAAAACAGCCCTGGCCTAACAACAAGATGGAAGTTGATAAGTGGATCCAGGAAAAGAGAACAACTAACAGCCAGCAGAGAAAGCCACCTGTCTAAGGGAGAAGGCGCCCAACACCAGGCGCCCAACACCAGGCACTCAACACCAGGCAAATGAGCCTAACCCGGGAGCACAAACACCGCATCAGACGCTGCGAAAACTCTCGATTGTGGATCAAGTCCTTGGTGGTGACATCTACAAATCACCCAGTTTTCTAGCTAATTCAGCTCTCCAAGGAGGCACAAGGGCTGGACTTGGGCCAGATGCTAGGTATTCTGCACCGCACAAGGCCCTTCCTTCTAGCAGAGTCAAGTCTAGTAGAACCAGCACAGAGGAGGTGCTCAAAACTCACTGGAACAGGTGAGAGAGCCAGAGAGGACTTTTATTTCAGGAAAAAGAGGCACGTATTTGTACAATCTGTGAGTGGAAGGCCCCACGAGCAAAGCGTTTTCCTAATGGAAGGCCCCACGAGCAAAGCGTTTTCCTAATGTGCGGAGGGCAGCTGAGCAATGGGATATTGACCGACTGGCCAAATAAATGAAAGACTGAATGAACAAATTAACTTAAACCTTTCCATTTCTCCAGCATGAGAGAAGCCCTGACTGTCCAAGCTTTTCACCACAGGTCCATTCACAGGAAGAACTCACAAGAAAGGCAAGGACTCTCCCCTCAAAATTCTCTCCTTTGCACTGAGAAACCTGTTCAGAAATTCTGCTTGCCTGACTCCACCGCTGCATAGCTGAGGAAATGGAAGCACAGAGAAGTGGCATTACCTGTCCACAGTCACTGATGGCGGAAAAAAACGGCATTCCTCAGAGGCTTTAACTTCTAAAAATCCTGTGTTCTTAGGCCTCTAACATGTAAGTTAGCTTCCAGGAGTAGAAGTGACAAGAAAGAATTAGTCAATAAATGATATGCAAATAGGCCTCCTCACAATAAATTTGCTTGAGTAAAAGACAAAATGGGCCAGGCACAGTGGCTCCCACCTGTAATTCTAGCACTCTGGAAAGCTGAGCTCAGGAGTGCGAGACCAGCCTGAGCAAGAGCAAGACCTCATCTCTACTAAAGATAGAAAAATTAGCCAGGCATTGTGGCAGGTGCCTGTAGTCTCAGCTACTAGTGAGGCTGAGGCAAGAGGATTGTTCAAGTCCGAGAGTTTAAGGTTTCTGTGAGCTATGATGATGCCACAGCACTCTACCCAGAACAACAAAGTGAGACTCTGTATCTAAATAAGTAAAAATGTCCATAAACTGCAGATGCAAAACAATTACAATTGCACATGTGTGCCACAGAAGGAGGTGTGGTCTGTGTGCAGGGATTCCAGGGAACCCCTGTCCTCAGGAAGTGGGGTTGGCCTAGGCAAATCTGTGGTCTTTCTAGCTGGCCAGTTTTATCCCAGCACCTCACCTCATGGGCCCACCCCCTCCCTCACTCTACCTCCTACACTCATCAGTCTAGAAATATTAGTAAGCACCTACTGTGTGCTAAACACTTGGTAAATTATAGTGAACACAGGAGGTAAGATTTGACCCTATGAGGTTCACAGTCCACTAAGTGAGGGAAACATTGAAAGGATTAGTACACATAGGATGAGAAATTGTGTTGACTGACTACCGTTTCTGAAGCATAAATCTGGATCTATCAGTCTCCCAACAGAAAAATCTTCCTAGCTTCTTTACCCTCTATAGGACTAAAAATAAGTAAAAAAAACAAAATTGAAAACTGCTGCCTTTATTGGGTGCTAATTATACGCTGGGTGCTTTAGAGCAATTAACTCAGAACATACCCCAACAACCTATTGTGGGAGATACTATTATTATCACCACTGAGTGACAGAGATTTGAGGTTTTCCACTTAACCACTACTCATAGTGTGTTCAACTGCCTCCCTACAGCCAGACTCTGAATTCCCTAAATTCATATCATATCCATCTCTTTGTCCCTTAGGCACACAGTAGTATTCAATGAATGCCCACCGAATAGTCAATCAATAATGGGCTGGCTTACTTCAAGGGCTCCTAATAATCGCACAAGAGGAAGTTGTGGTATTATGGAAAGAGACTGGCCAAACCCCAGGAACCCCGCGGCAAGGCTTGTTTCCGCTGCATGAACTTGGACATTCCTTTCATCACTCTAGGCCTCTCTGCTTAAAACTGTACTGAGGAGTTAAACACTGAGCCTAAGATTTCTTTTAGCTCTAAATTTTTATGTCTCTGAAATATATCATGGGGGGGGGCACTGAAGAAGGCATTTGAAATTGCACTCTGCCTGCAATTTGGGGGGTAGAATGATTGATTAGGTCTAGCAAGGGCAAGCAAAGTACTTCCTCTCCCTCACAGCTCAGTGGGTGTACTTACCCTAATGAAGTATATTTGCTCCCATGACAAATACTCTCAACAGGGAAGACCCCTTTCCAGAGACATATTTTGGATGGACGTAAGGATACTACCCCCAACTGTACCCAAGAACAGAGGTGCTGATGATATGCAAGAATATGTGCTCATATGCTAGACAGGGAACCCCACTCTCCACTGAGAATGCCACAGATGCTCAATTAACAACTGAGCACAGTCAAAGCAACCCCAAACATGGCACAATGGCTCCAAAGCTATGCCCCCAAGGAGAACTCAGCACTCCGCCAGTGGGGTCTGTTCATCACTCAAAGTGAGAGCACTGGACAGGACCTGGAGCTCCATGGCGACACAGGGATTTTCATGTTTTCCTTTTGCCATTTGGGTTGGTTTGGAATAAATTTTCATTTTCCCCCAGTGGCCCAAAAATGGAGATAACAACACAAGTCTCTATTTTATGGAATCCACTGTGAGAATTAAAAAAGATAAGTAGGCCTGGCAAGCCACACAGCAGCTGACACACAGTAAATATTCAAATTGTTGCTGATGATGATGGTGGTTGGTGGTGTTGCAGGCAGACGAAACCACCTGAAATAGGGAAGTCTAACCCAGGGCTCTCCAAATCCCCTCGGGGGTCAAAAGAGAAGCAGCTAATCCTGGGATGGTCTCTCCCAGAGGAGTTTACTTGGATACTTTTCAGAAGAGAAAAATGATGCACAGGGAAGGGCCAGGGCTGCCTGGCTGCCTGGAAACCTGGGTCTTGGGATAGGTCCCTGGGTCCCCGTGAGGGCAGAGGCTTAGCAGCTCCTGTGGGAGAGGAAACCAAGCAACAGAGAGTCCTAAAGAGATGAGACATCCCCAGAGTAAAGAGAAGGGGGAGGTATTACGTGGAGAGATACCATTGTTCCCCCTACAGACCAGCAAAATTAAAAGGCAGAGGACCTGAGGCCTGGCAGGACAGTGGGCAGACAGGAGATCTGGAGGCCAACTGACAAGCAGTGCCCTTTAGAGGATGAGTCAGTAATGTTTATCAAGATCTCAAAGGCACACACGCGATGGCCCAGCAACTCTACTCCTTGGTTACCACCTTAGAGAACTATCTGCTGGGCACTCAGGACGAATATACTAGAAGGTGCATCACAACACTACCTTAAGGGCAAAAAATAGAACCAACCACCACCTTCAGGGAAATAGCTCATCAAACAACTGGAATTTCTTACTATGGCTATACTACCCATTTGCTGCAGCATAAAAACAGATTCACATGTTCCATCTTGAAAATATTCTGAGGCACATTATAGAATTTATTTTAAAAGGGTAACAAAATATGCCAATGAACATAGTATAACAGTGAGTGTATTTTTTTTTTTTTTTTTTTGCAGCTTTTGCAGTTTTTGGTCAGGACTGGACTTGAACCCGCCACCTCCAGCATATGAGGCCGGCGCCCTACTCCTTTGAGCCACAGGTGCTGCCCTGAGTATATTTTTAAAAAGAAAGAAAAAAAGGAAGAAAAGAAAGACTGATTTTTTTTCTTTGTATCTAGAAACCTAAAAAGTTCTGGAAGGAAAGGTGCAAAGTAACATGGTTACTTTCGGGAAGGGTAGGAGTGGGGTGGAGCTGGAAATGAAAAGGCCATGACATCACTTATTATTAGCAAGGAAAATATATCTACGCATTTCTTAGATATTAAAATTAAATTAAATTTAAAAAAAATTTTTTTTCTATTTTAGAGACAGAGTCTTACTTTGTCACCCTCGGTAGAGTGTCATGGCATCACAGCTCACAGCAACCTCAAACTCTTGGGCTCGAGCAAGCCTCTTGCCTCAGCCTCCCAAGTAGCTGAGACTACAGGTGCCCACCACAACGCCCAGCTATTTTTAGAGACAGGGTCTCGCTCTGGCTCAGGCTGGTCTCAAACTTGTGAGCTCAGGTAATCCATCCGACTCAGCCTCCCAGAGTGCTGGGATTACAGGCATGAGCCACCACGCTCATCCTTTTAAAAATATTTTTACATATTTTTTAAAAGTTGGGGTCTCACTATGTTGCCTAGACTGCAATACAGTGGCTATTCATAGGAACAACCATAAAACACTACAACCTTGAACACCTAGCAAAGGACAAAAACAGAAAAGGCAGAAGGAAGAGGAAGAAATGGTCATTCCAAGGGAAGATGTAGTTGCCAAGAGCTCAGGGTCTGCCTTTGTCCTCTGGGGGAATGGCCACTTGCAAATATAGACACAATATCTCAGAGCATAAATGTTGTTTTCTTTCTTTTTCTTTTTTTCTGAGACAGAGCCTCAAGCTGTCACCCTGGGTAGAGTGCCGTGGCATCACAGCTCACAGCAACCTCCAATTCCTGGACTCAAGCGATTCTCCTGCCTCCGCCTCCCAAGTAGGTGGGATTACAGGCGCCCACCACAATGCCCGGCTATTTTTTGGTTGCAGCCGTCATTGTTGCTTGGCGGGCAGGCGGGCTGGATTCGAACCCGCTAGCTCAGGTGTATGTGGCTGGCGCCTTAGCCGCTTGAGCCACAGGCACTGAGCCAGCATAAATGTTTCTTAGAATGGTTCTTAAACTGTCCATAGTTTCAGGATAAAATATTTTATTCTATACCATATCAGTTCTATGTATACCAATTCTTCCTTCTAATTCTTAGAAAAAATCCCTCACACTTAACTATGGCATCCCTCCTCTATCAGAAAGCAGAGATGAAAAGGAAATCTGTGAAATTTTACTATCTCTAAATTCTTGATGGCTGGGCGGCACCTATGGCTCATCAAGTAGGGCGCCGGCCCCATATACCGAAAGTGGTGGGTTCAAACCCGGCCTCGGTTGAACTGCAAAACAGAAAAATGGCCGGGCGTTGTAGCGGGCGCCTGTGGTCCCAGCTACTCGAGAGGCTGAGGCAAGAGAATCGCCTAAGCCCAGGAGTCGGAGGTTGCTGTGAGCTGTGTGATGCCATGGCACTCTATCGAGGGCGATAAAGTGAGACTCTGTCTCTACAAAAAAAAAAAATTCTTGATGGCTTCTACTGACTTATAGGGGCTTCATGGAAGCCCCACTGTGCAACTGTGCATTTAATTGTTGAATACAAGAATTTTTAAAATTTTAATTTTTAAAGACATTTTTACCTTTCCTTGTTTTCTTCCATTCCTTTACAGATGCGCTGATTCATTACTGTGGAACTGTCTACAGATTCAGTGTGGCAAGCGCAGGTCTTCTTTCTTAAAATTCAAAACAACCAACATTTATAATCTGGATACATGTATGTTATGAACTCACAAAGAGCTGCATTAGATACAAGTTAACATAAAACACATACCCAGTGTCTACCAAAATCCATTCTCCTCTTCTTCCATAATTATTCAACTTTTATCAGGGACTACATTTCCCAAGTATCCTAGCAGCTAGGTATAGCTGGATGTCAGAGTTACCAATAGAATGTGAGAGGAAGTGATTCTACTTCCCGATCCAGTTCTCAAGATAGGGGAATACCTTGTCCTCCCTTTCCACTGTCTGGAACCCAGCTATGATCATCCAGGTCTGAGGAACAACAAAGAGAGCAACCAGATGGAAGTACCTGGGTCTGTGATTGACAGCATAGAGCCCAGGAACCCCTCTGGCCTTGGAACTACTACCTTACAGAAAAATGTCTTCGTTCTTTAAGTGATCATTTTATTGGGCTCTGTTTTATAACTTATTAACCATTATCCTAATTGGGACTATGATTAAATAGGCTTAGTGGGGCCCTTCTGAGGTGGCTTTGGCCTTTTGGAGATAAGCCATGTCTACAGAGACTGGCAAGGCCATATTATTTTTGGTCACAATCTCAGTAAAACTACATGCAACTTCATGAGGCCCTGGCACATAGTAAGTACTCGGTATTTAATGAATAAGGTGTTAATAAGCACATACTGTCTTCTAGTGTGGAGCCTCTCAGGAGCAGGGCCCTTGGCACAGACTAAGGAGCACAGAGGGCATTTACAAGTATAAGGTATGGGCTCGGCGCCTGTGGCTCAACGGGCTAAGGCGCCAGCCACGTACACCTGAGCTGGCGGGTTCGAATCCAGCCTGGACCTGCCAAACAACAATGACGGCTGCAACCAAAAAATGGCCGGGCGTTGTGGCAGGCGCCTCTAGTCCCAGCCACTTGGGAGGCGGAGGCAAGAGACTCGCTTGAGCCCAGGAATTGGAGGTTGCTGTGAGCTGTGATGTCACAGCACTCTACCCAGGGCGACAGCTTGAGGCTCTGTCTCAAAAAAAAAAAAACAAGTATAAGGTATGAATTTCACACACAAAATATCTACTCAGAATGGTAAAACACCACCCAAATGTACCTGATACCCACATTTAAGGATTCAAGTTGATATGCTCAACAGCAACAGAGGCTGAGAGAGATGAGGGAGACAGAGAGGCAAAGCCAGGGAGGGAATTTTTTCTTTTTTCTGAGACACAGCCTCAAGCTGTCACCCTGGGTAGAGTGCCATCACTCATCACAGCTCACAGCAACCTCCACCTCCTTGGCTTAAGCAATTCTCTTGCCTCAGCCTCCCAAGTAGCTGGGACTACAGGCACATGCCGCAATGCCCAGCTATTTTTTGGTTGTAGTTGTCATTGTTGTTTGGCGGGCCCAGGCTGGATATGAACTCACCAGCTCTAGTGTATGTGGCTGGAGTACAGGCACCGAGCCCCAGGGAGAGAATATTGCAGTGGCATGGAGGATTCCTCCTACTATTTCATCGCCTGAGCATTTGTCCCATGGTGAGTCCAAGCCACAACTCTGAGGTTCCCTTCTCATTCTTAGATACTGTACTCCTCACCACTCACATCAAGTTCATCTGGGTACAGAGCCTCATGCCTATAATCCCAGCACTCTGGGACACTGAGACAGACCCTTGGGGCCAGGAGTTTGAGACCAGCCCTTGGCAACAACTTGGTGAGACTTCATCTCTATAAGAAAATTTAAAAACTAGCCAGGTGTGGTGGTACATGCCTATAGTCCCAGCTATTTGGAAGGTGAGGTAAAGATTGTTTGAGGCCAGAAGCTGGGCAACCCATCTCTACAAAAAGAATGTCAAAACTGGCCAGGAGTGATAACATGTGGCTGTAGTCCCAGCTACTTGGGAGCCTGAGCCAGGAGGACTGTTTGAGTCCAGGAGTCTGAGGCTGCAGTGAGATGTGATTGCACCACTGCACTCCAGCCTGGGTGACACACAGAGACCCTGTCTCTAAAAAAAAAGAAAAAAAAGATTGATTATTTTTGTACAACATGGCCCCAAAACACAAACCAGCTACTTCTGTGGAGCCATCCAAAGAAACAATCATCGTTTTCAACTCTAGAAGAACTGGCTATGCAGATCATATCTGTGTTGGTCTCCCCTCTAGCTTCCCCCAGGGAGGGAGAGTTCAGGGTAATCTTGACCACCCCGCTCTTCCCCAGCCGGTGCTGTCTTTATGGCCCAGCACTGCTGCATCTGCTGCTCTGATTGCTCAGCATCACAGGTTGCTTGGCCACCTCTCCAGCCCATCCTCCTCCATCTGCCCCACCATGGGTCTAGCCTTCTACCAGATTAAAGCACCATTTGGAGAAATTCTCAGATTCAGGTGAGCAAGACCAGATACTTGGGGACCCCACAACCCAAGGCACTGGACAGAGTCAGCATTGGGAAGACTCCCAGCCACTGCCTCTCACACTGCTCTTTAACTTGCAAAGGGTAGATCACGAGATATTTTTAGTGTCTAGATCCCTGTCTGAGGCCACTGCTCTGGCTTCTGTCAGAGCTAACTTCATCAGCAGAGGCATGTGCGTTGTGGAAGGGCCTGGAATAAGGCGAAACTGAAGATGTGGATCCCGGAAGAAGGAGAGATGGAATGGCATGGGACTTGAGTGCAGAGTCCTTGAGGTATCACTGTATCACTGCTACAAATGGTGAACACCACCTACCTCATTTTTGCCTTGAAGCCAAAACTGATCAGTGTTGCAAGCTCTTCTGTTCCACACTAATCGCTACAAAGAGACCTTATACCTACACACTGTACCACACTAATTGCTACCAAGAGACCTTATGCCTACATCTCAAAATTATGCCAACAACAGAACTCTGCAGGAAGCTACTTTTTTTTTTTTTTTTTTTTTTTTTTTTTTTTTATACAGATTGTTGGTGTGACAGGGGGGGTGGTGTGGGGTGGTTTTTTTACAGGGAATGACAACTACACACAACTGATGAAAAGTTAT
>CAUYRH010003622.1:0-12326 GCA_963574655.1 Perodicticus potto
TGAGACTCTGTCTCAAAAAAAGAATGAAAGTGAGGGGCACAAAGATTAAGCTAATAAGCAATAGTACACTCCAAGAGGCAGGAGTGGGCACACATTCAGACTAATGGTGGGCCTGGGGTTTCTGTGTTACCCCTTTCTCTCCCATCTCTTCCTCTGCCCAGAGATAGTTACTCAAAAGCCCCAAGCAAGAAGACCACCCTCTCCCCCAGAATGCAGACCTGCGCCCCCTGGAGACTCTGGGTCCCTAAAATAAAATGCCCCAAGAGGGGCATCTTTCACTAAAACCCTGGAACTGTGTTCTCTCAGTAAAGGAGAAAGGAACTAGAAGAAAGAGTATGATCTCCTTAGAACGGGAGACTACATTTGGCTTCTGGAACCGGTGATTTCTGGTCCCCTAAATCAACACCCTCCACACCCATGGACCCATGGAAATGGCTTTCAGTTTGATTGACATGTTGACTTGAAAGTGGGCTCAACTTTGTCTCACCAGGCTGACTTTAAGTAACTTACTCTCTGACACAGGTGAGAAAATTAATTCTAATAATATCAAAGCCACATCCTCTACTCTTCCTAAATTTTAAAGACCTTTATTTCTCTCTCCTATCTCTATAATTAAAATAAAATACAGCCCCCCTTTATATATTCCACAGTTTCTCAGTTCTCTAGAAGGTAAAGTTATCTTGCTCATCCTTTTACTACTTTCCTGTTAATCTCCACCCAACTCTCTGAGAGACTTAGATCTGATCACGGCGGAGGGAAGGGGCCTTTGCACTTTCTTACAGGAGTCACGCTGTTTCCAGACCACCACGTTTGTTCTGGTCTGGCTGTTTCTCCACCAAGTCTGGTCTGGTCTGGTCTGAGGGCATCACCTGGCTGCAGGAACAAGCCACCCTCCTTCGATCTCAGAATGAGGAATCCTGGTTTGACAGCCTGGGAGGACACTGGATCTTATCCATCTTGGGCCCCCTCCCTGCAATCCTCCTGTTATTAACCATCGCCCTTTATGTCATCCAATTCCTGCCCTCATTTATTCAAGACAGGATAAAAAAGATGTCAACCACAACTGCCACCCAATTTCTGCCACTCCTAAACCCTCTCACAATGTACTCCAAACCCACACAGCCCTACCAACACCCAACTCATCCCACTGAGGACAACTGTGACCCTGTCCATCCGGAAGCAATTTCGAAAGACAGGCCACCATCCCCACGACCCCTTGTTAATGAGCGTTGGGAATGCACCCACACACAAACCCTCCCTTTCCTCCTGCTTTCTCCCCCCTTCTTCTCTCCTCCTAGTTAGCCCCATCCCCAGAAATTTGCACCAAAGGACCTAACTTTCCAGGCAAGCTGTAGAATTTTCCCACCCCCTATGGCCCCATATAAAAGGGGTCTCTAACTGCCCCCCCAGGCACAGATGCCATCCCAGGCAGGTCACCCTCCCCTTTCAATAAACCTGGTCTGAACATCTCTGCCCCTGCTCGTCTCAGCACCAACCCTTACGCCTTTCAATATAAACACCAGTAAAACAGCAGTTAATAATTATTACTACAGAATAAAGGAAATTGGGTTTAGGTAGCAGCTAAGGTAACCCACAACCAATAAGACCAGGACAACACACCTGAAGGCCTAAGGGGAGTCAGTGAGAATTCTTATAGACAGTTGCAGGAGGCATAGGATGAAATGTTTATATTGATTACTGCCTCTGTGTGGTGTCTCCTCTCACTAGCAAGGGGGACCCTTTTCTGCTCTCCTGGAAAATTTACGCTCATCTATGATTTGCCTTAAATAGAACTGTATCCAGCCTGAGCAAGACAGAGACCTCATCTCTACTAAAAAAAAAAAAAAAAACAAAAAAACAACAACCAGAAAAACTAGCCAGGTGTAGTGGCACATGCCTATAGTCCCAGCTACTGGGGATAGGTTGCTGAGGCAAGAGAATCACTTGAGTCCAAGAGTTTGGGCTTGCTATGAGCTATGATGATGCCACAGCACTCTACTAAAAAAAAATTTACGCTTATCTATGATTTGCTTTAAATAAGACTGTATCCAGCCTGAGCAAGACAGAGACCCCATCTCTACTAAAAAAAAAAAAAAACAACAACCAGAAAAACTAGCCAGGTGTAGTGGCACATGCCTATAGTCCCAGCTACTGGGGAATGGGTGGCTGAGGCAAGAGAATCACTTGAGCCCAAGAGTTTGGGGTTCCTATGAGCTATGATGATGCCACAGCACTCTATCCAGGCAACGGAGTGAGACTGTGTCTCAAAAACAAAGGAGGCAGGATGGTGGGCATGATGTCTCTTTGGCTGCTTCCTGCTTGAGGAGGGGCTGAGAGGACTGCCTCTCAAAAGGAGAGTGGGAGTAGGGAGTGATGTCTATAGGAACATTCCTGGGTTTTCAGTCTGAGCTGGTTGGTCTCCATTAAGGCTAGGAAATGTGCGGTTGTGAGATGAGGCAGAGGATTACTGGTCTGCAACTGAGAATGAGAAAGATTATGATTAGTGGTCATATCACAAACAATAACCAAGGAGGCCATGATTTGAATAAGGATCTGGAGGGATATAGTAGAAAGCAGATAAGGGAAAAGTTGAGTTGAGGGAACAGAGATCAGGCTTTAAAAAGCCTACTTGAAGGCTCAGCGCCTGTGGCTCAACGGGCTAAGGCGCCAGCCATGTACAGCTGAGCTGGTGGGTTCGAATCCAGCCCGGGCCTGCCAAACAACAATGACAGCTGCAACCAAAAAATGGCCAGGTGTTGTGGCGGGCGCCTGTAGTCCCAGCTACTTGGGAGGCGGAGGCAAGAGACTCGCTTGAGCCCAGGAATTGGAGGTTGCTGTGAGCTGTGATGCCACCACACTCTATCCAGGGTGACAGCTTGAGGCTCTGTCTTAAAAAAAAAAAAAAAGCCTACTTGAAGCAGGTTAAATTGGGGGAGGCTAGTATTACAGGTGTGAGCCACTGCACCTGGCCTCCGAGTCTATCAGAGAAGATAATTGGTTGGCTTACCTTCCATTAGCAAAAAATACCTGGAGTTTAGATTTTCATGATTGTCTGGAGGCCCCTCTGATTCTCCAGGGACCATCAATCTTCCACAGCTAGGCCCATCAGTTTGGGGAATTGTGCCTGGTCCTGGGCATATCTGCAAAACATATTCTCAGAAGAACCTGAGCAGTCAGACATCCAGAGCAGATTTCTGCAGGCTGGACACGGTTTGAGGGGGAAAGTTTGGATTTGGGCATTGCTTTGTTCAGTGACATGGCCTATTGGGAGGTTTCATTTTTTCCAGAGTGCCCTGAAAAATAGTTGTGAGAAGCAGCCAGGTTTTGTTTTAATGGCGGAAGCCAATACTTTAAGTTCTGAGAGACACAGTTTAGAGACCTCCTCCTGGTTATTAAAGACCTTAAAAGCCAGGTTAATGAGATCACGTCAGGGGATCTGGAAATGGAATGTTCAAAGGTGTGGCTGGACCTAGTATGGGGTGGGGATATTGGGTCTGCCCTTTTTTCTTTCTCTCCCACATATGGCGGGAAGTGGGTGTGGGGTATTGGAGGGGGGATTGGGCATTGTTTAAGGGAAGGACTTAGATGTGGGGGTTGGAGGGCAATGAGAATGGGTGAATGATGGGAGGTTATAGATGAAAGAGAGGTATCCCACACAGAGGAATTTACCAGAAGTTCTAATTAAGAAAATGGAGGGATCATAAGTGCGGGGTTGGAGAAAGAGCAGGAGGGGCTATGGAAGGGCAGAAGGGGGAGGGCTGTCTGCCAGATTAGGAATAAACAATGAAGATTCTTATGGATCAGGGGAAGCCAGCGTTACCTGCACGAGGAGAATCTGAGAGGGTTCTCAAGATGAACACAGAAAAGGAATGTTTCCGAGCAAGAAAAATACTTGGAGATAGGGGATCTCTGACCATTTGCCTAATTTTTGACAGTAATTATTGAGATCAGTGAGAATTGAGAGATCAAAGGTTCCATGTTGAGACCAATGTGAACCACTGTCAAATTTGTACAGGGGCCACTCAGTATTACAGAAGATGAGACGTTTAGGTTTCAGGGCAGGATAGAGCTATAAAGGCTTGCAGTGAGTTAAAAGACAGCTTAAAGGTGACGAAGGGGGAATTTGTGACTGATCAGTGCCCATATCGAAAACTGGAGGTAGAAAATAAATGAGCTTAAAGCGAAGATGTAAAGACACCTTCCAAGGAGGAAAAGGAGGGATGAAATGGCCGAGGCTGCAGCCAGGGAAGACCTGGTCTCTGTGTGTGCCGTCAGCTGGCAGAAGTGATCCAGACCCCGGGAGAGCACTGGACTGGCTCACCTAGCTTGCCAGGGGTTAGTCCATGACTGGAAGAGACCCCAACCACCAAGAATGGTCCAGCACCAGAGGAGGACGCTGGACCAGCAAGCCTGGCTCTCTGAGGCTGGGATCAAGGAGGACACCCAGTCTCCAAGTATGATCTTTGTCAAAGAGGGCCTGGCCTCTGCATGTGACCTTGACCAGCTGGAAGAACCTAGGCCCACAGCAGGGCACCAGATGGGCGAGCTTGGCTCACCAAGTTTAGCCTGTGACCAGAAAAGACATGAACTACTGGAAATGGCCCAGACCCACAGGAGGGCACTGGGTGGGCAAATCTGTCCCCGAGCTTAATCTGTGACTGGTAGAGACGTGGCTCACTGGAACTTTTGGCCTAAAATGGGGAGAGGGAAAAGAAGTTTTAAAAGGCACTGAGAGATTATATAGGAATGTTTGAAAGCACAGAGGGACTATATACGAATGCTTTTAAAAGGCGCAGAAATAGAGGGAGAGGAGAAGAGGAATTAGAGTAGGGACGAGAAGAGGATAGAAGTTTAGAAAAGGAGTTTTAGGGCGGTGCCTGTGGCTCAAAGGAGTAGGGCTCTGGCCCCATATATTGGAGGTGGTGGGTTCAAACCCAGCCCCAGGCCAAAAACTGCAAAAAAAAAAAAAAAAAAAAAGAAAGAAAGAAAAGAAAAGGAGTTTTAGACAAAGGCTCACCTCACCACTAAATAGATGAATTTTAGGCAGGGATGGAAGGTGTCTCATTTTTCTTTGTCTGGTGGAAATAAAGGTCCATTTGGTTAGATCTGCTGGGGCATATTTTCAGGCCCCCAAGGGGGCTTCTCCCCAGCCAAGTCAAGGCACCATATGAGCGGTTCCGGACCCAAAGATGAAAGATTCGTCCAAGGCACGACAGGAAAGGAAAACGGAGTTCCAGTTCTATGTGGTCAATGTGACTTTTATTCCACCTGGGTGCAGGTATTGTGAAATCCCTGACCAGGAAAGAATTCCACATGTGGGCTACGGCGGATGCGGATTTAAAGGGTCAGAGAGGCGGAGATTGGTACATTCATTATTTCCTGGGTGGTACATGCACTCCATCCTTCCTGGGTGGGTCAGTTCTACCTGGGCAGGTCAGTAATCTGATTCTATCCACACGTATGTGATATTTCACTATCAATATATGAAAGATCCCTAATCTATTGACCTTGAGAAAAAGTAAGCACTTATTTATTTATTTTTTAGAGATAGAGTCTCACTTTGTTACCCTTGGTACAGTGCCACATCACAGCTCACAGCAACCTTCAACTCTTGGGCTTAGGCAATTCTCTTGCCTCAGCCTCCCGAGTAGCTGGGACTGCAGGCGTCCACCATTACAATGCCTGGCTATTTTTTTTTTTTTTTGCAGTTTGGCCAGGGTCGGGTTTGAACCCGCCACCCTCGGTTTATGGGGCTGGTGCCCTACTCACTGAGCCACAGGTGCCGCCTATATTTCTTTCTTTCTTTTTATTTATTTATTTATTTATTTATTTTTGAGACAGAGTCTCACTTTGTTGCCTTTGGTAGAGTGCCGTGTCCTCACAGCTCACAGCAACCTCAGACTCCTGGGCTCGAGAGATTCTCTTGCCTCAGCCTCCCAAGTAGCTGGGACTATAGGCGTCAGCCACAACACCTGGCTATTTTTAGAGACAGGGTCTCGTTCTTGCTCAGGCTGGTCTCAACCTATGAGTTCAGGCCATCCATCCACTTCAGCCTCCCAGAGCGTTGGGGTTATAGGTGTGAGCCGCTGCATCTGGTCTATATATTTATTTTATCAGAAAAATAGATTAACTCAGGCTCGGCGCCTGTGGCTCAAGCGGCTAAGGCGTCAGCCATGTACTCCTGAGCTGGCGGGTTCGAATCCAGCCCAGACCTGCCAAACAACAATGTCGGCTGCAACCAAAAAATGGCTCGGGCGTTGTGGCGGGCGCCTGTAGTCCCAGCTACTTGGGAGGTGGAGGCAGGAGACTCGCTTGAGCCCAGGAATTGGAGGTTGCTGTGAGCTGTGATGCCATAGCACTCTACTCAGGGTGACAGCTGGAGGCTCTGTCTCAAAAAAAAAAAGGAAAGAAAAGTAGACTAACTCAAATGCCTTTCAGTTGATATCACTTAGGTAAATCTTTGATTATTTTTAAAATTTTATTTATTTTTTAAAATTTCAGAATCTTAGGGGGTACATATGTTTTGTTTACGTGCTTTGTATTTATACGGATTGAGTCAACATTGTCTGCCCTTCACACAGTTAGTGTGCACTGTACTCAATGAGTGTAAATTTACCCACTCCCTCCTCTCCCCCACCCAGTTTGATTTTCATTAAGATTTACTTCCATATGTGCACTTAAGGGTTGATCGATTCGTTCCAGGTTGGTATTGACTACACGTGTTTCTTTCTCCAGTCTTGCCATGTTTTACTTAGAAGAATGATTTCCAGTTGCACCCAGATTGTCACAAAAGAAACTGGATTGCCATTTTTATTTTTCATGGCTGAGTAGAACTCCATATTATGCATATACCACATTTTATTAATCCATTTTTGTATTGATAGGCCTTTGGTTGTTTCTACATCTTTCCAATTGTGAATTGTGCAGCTCTAAACGTTCAAGTACCAGTGTCCTTTTTATAAAATGACCTTTTTTCCAGGCAGTGCCTTTGGCTCATCGAGTAAGGCACCAGCCCCATATACCGAAGGTGGTGGGTTCAAACCTGGCCTCAGCCGAACTGCAAAACAGAAAAAGAGCCGGGCGTTGTGGCAGACGCCTGTAGTCCCAGCTACTCGGGAGGCTGAGGGAAGAGAATCGCCTAAGCCCAGAAGTTGGAGGTTGCTGTGAGCAGTGTGATGCCACAGCACTCTATTGAGGGTGATAAAGTGAGACTCTGTCTCTACAAAAAAAAATTAAAAAATAAAAAATAAATAACCTTTTTTCCTCTGGGTATATACCCAGCAGCAGGATTGCTGGATCGAATAGTAGGTCTAGGACTACTTTAAGTTCTTTGGGGTGTTTTCATACAATTTTCCGTAGAGGTTGCATTAGTTTGCAGTCCTACCAACAGTGTATTCCTTTCCCTCCACATCCACACCAGCATCTGTTGTTTGGGGCTCTTTAATATGAGCCATTCTCATGGGAGGAAGGTGGTATTTCATTGTGGTTTCAATTTGCATTTCCCTAATGATTAGGGACATTGAGCATTTTTTCATGAGTTTGTTGGCCATTAGTGTATCTTCATTTGAAAAGTTTCTATTTACATCTTTGCCCACTTTTTAATGGGTTGTTTGGTTGTTTCTTGCTGACTTGTTTGAGCTCTTTATAGATTCTGGTTATCAGTCTGATACCAGATGAAGAGGATCCAGCCACCTGTCACTTTCAGCCAGTATGCAGGGAAGGGGATAGATCTACCAAACTTTATCTGTGAGAAGGCCAGAAATTCTGGAGTGAGAGTAGCCTCTCAATTCTGTTCTGTTCTTCCATTTCCAAGACCACAGTTTTATACATGACAGTTCAAAACAAAAGCCATGTTAACCCTTATCTTAAACAGCAATAATCAGCGTAACCCATGACCCCAAACAACATTCCAATTCAAATATTATTCTCCTAAATCAATTGCCTGAATCTACTCAAGACAAACACTTTTAGGTTAAAGCTGAATGTGCAAAACAGCAAGAATGGGAGACACGAGGTGAAGGTCACACGGGACCTCACCCAGCCAGACCAGCTGCGTCCTGTCAGCCCCGGCCTCACTGACTCTATTTTATTTTCACCACATGTGTTCTCAAGTCCCTTATCAGATGTGTAGCATGCAAATATTTTCTCCCACTCTGTGGGTTGTCTATTTGCTCTTTTGATTGTGTCCTTGGCTGTGCAGAAGCTTTTTAGTTGATTGAGTCCCCTTGGGTAAATCTTTTTTTTTTTTTTTTTTGTAGAGACAGAGTCTCACTTTGTTGCCCTCAGTAGAGTGCTGTGGCATCACAGCTCAGAGCAACCTCCAGCTCTTGGGCTTAGGCAATTCTCCCGCCTCAGCCTCCTGAGTAGCTGGGACTACAGGTGCTCGCCACAACGCCCAACTTTTTTTTTTTTTGTAGAGACAGAGTCTCACTTTATTGCCCTTGGTAGAGTGCGGTGGCATCACACAGCTCACAGCAACCTCCAACTCCTGGGCTTAGGTGATTCTCTTGCCTCAGCCTCCCGAGTAGCTAGGACTACAGGCGCCCACCACAACGGCTGGGTTTGAACCCGCCACCTTCAGTATATGGGGCCGGCACCCTACTCAATGAGCGACAGGCACTGCCCAACACCCAGCTATTTTTTTGTTGCAGTTTGGCCGGGGCCGGGTTTGAACCCGCCACCCTTGGTATATGGGGTTGTGCCCTACTCACTGGGCCACAGGCACCGCCTGGGTGAATCTTTTTTAAAAGACCAGATAATATTGCTGATTTATTGAAAACAACTGTGCCTTCTAATCGGAAAAATACCCATGTATTTAACTTTAGAGTTTTTCCTTAGTGCTAGGGTAGAGAGTTATGCAGAGCTCATGGAGCAGATAGACACAAATTTCTCACACAGAGATTAGGATATGTAAAGTGAAAAAGTTTATTTTACTTTCTTAGAGGGAGAGAGGTGGGGGGTTGAAAGAGTGAGAAAGAGGCTAGGCGCCTGTGGCTCCACGGGCTAAGGTGCCAGCCACGTACACCTGAGCTGGTGGGTTCGAATCCAGCCCAGGCCCGCCAAAACAATAACGACGGCTGCAACCAAAAAATGGCCGGGCGTTGTGGCGGGCGCCTGTAGTCCCAGCTACTTGGGAGGCGGAGGCAGGAGACTCGCTTGAGTCCAGGAATTGGAGGTTTCTGTGAGCTGTGATGCCACGGCACTCTATCCAGGGTGACAGCTTGAGGCTCTGTCTCAAAAAGAAAAAAAAAAAAAAAGAAAATGCCCATTTGATTGATAGGCTGTGGCATTTGTTGTTTTTGAGACAGAGACTCAATCAGTTGCCCTGGGGATGAGTGCCATGGAGTCATAGCTCATAGTAACCTCAAACTCTTGGGCTCAAGTGATTCTCTTGCCTCATCCTCCCAGGTAGTGGGGAACCACAATGCCAAGCTATTTTTTTTTAGAGACAGAGGTCTCGCTCTTGTTTGGGGTGGTCTCGAACTCCTGAGCTCAGTCAGTCTACCCACTTCAGCCTCCCAGATTGCTATGATTACACTTGTGAGCCACTGCACCAGGTCTGGCTATGGTATTTTAGATTGATGGGAATTCCCCATGTTATTTGTGTTTGATTGCGAGTTTTTATCTGGAGAGTTTTTGTACCTATGACTAAAGATTATTGTTATACTACCTGCCTGGACTGTGAGGAAAAGTGGTTGATAGCCCTTGAATTTGTTCTTTAGATCCCAATTTTGATTTGGGAGTACATTCTAAAGGGTCTTCTCCATTGCCTCTTCCTCTCAAAAGTAATCTAAATTGGCCTTTCTGTACTTTTGTGAAAGAGGAATTCAACTGTCTTATTTGTAGAAAGGTAAGTTTCAAAAATAATCCCCAGTTGGTTTATGGTACCTCTACTTGCAAGTATTTGTTACCAGATTCAAAGCCATTACAGGTTTTCTACTATTGCCAATTCTTGTGCACAAGTTTTTACTAAAGGACAAATTATATCAAAGAAAATTCAGAGCTAAAATGGTTGACCTTCCGCTACGGAGTCAAAATGCTGAATCTCGAGCACTCTGCTTGAGATAAACTCATTGTTTATGGCAGACAAAATGATGTGTGTTTGTGTTTTTGATAAATGAGGTCCTCCTATCACTGCTAGGACCCTTCAGCTGGCTGGGGCAAGGTGCTAGGAGGGGCCACAGCCTAGGAGCAGCCCAGTGGGAGGGAAGACCAGGGCATGTCAACTGTGACTGAGCGGCATGTAGCAAGGGGAAGGAATATCTGCCACTGCCACCATCTTGGCACCATGGGAAGGGCCGGTGCTGCCTGAACAAATTCTCCAATTCCACAAGTATCAGGGTAAGACTAGGGGTTGGGAGTGGTCTTTCCTTTCCCAAATGGGAGTTCAATTTGTTCAGAGGGCACTCATAGCCAGGGCAAGGCAATTAGCATGAATCCTTCAGATCTGATTAATGTGGTCTTTGAAGTAAACTAAATATTATGCACATAATGATAGCTAGGCCAGCTAAAGATCCTTTGAGACAGTCAAACAGCAAAGCTACTCCATAGAGTGGGGTACAATCAGCAAGCTTTTTGGACAAAAGCATATTGGAAAGAATCTTGCCCCAAAATGCAAAGGGCTCCAGGTAACACAAAACCCTCAGGAAAGCAAATAGTTCCTTCAAATCCAGGATATCCCCATAGATGTCCTGGGTACAAATTGACAATAGGGACCCAGTTTGTGAACTTTTATGGATGAAAGGAGCCCAAGGCCCATTCTTCTCTACCAAAGCCCCAGATGGAAATTGACAGGGGGCATTCAATTGGTGCCAAGCTGCCTGGGCAGAAGCAGTTTGTAGGAGAGCCCCCCACTTTCCTGCCATGGCCCAGTCCCTGGCACTAGCTCTACATACCACTCTGCGAGCCAGGTAGCTGTAAGGCAGTCATCAGTGAGCAGCAACTAAGAACTCCCTGCAGCGGGCAAAGGGGGCAGACCCAGGCAAGTAGTGGGAGCACCAGAGCTGCTCCCAAAGTGACAGAAACTCACCTGTGACGGCACTGCTAAGCTCTTGGTGAACAAATACCAGGGCCTGCCTGGTGAAGCATGCAGGAGATTGCCATAGCAGAGCAGTTCTTTTTAAAGTTCAGGCCTCAATGTGTGAGGGCCCACGAAGGCAGACTAGAGACAGCTCTGCACTGGCTGCTCTTGGTGAGATCAAGGAAAGTGAACTCCACCCTCTGGTGTTATTGTCTTGCCCAGAAACTTCATTCCAGTGGCACAGCAAGACAGTGGGGGGACTCCAAGAGTGTAGGAGGAGGTCAGGAGCTGTGGAAGACTGGCACTGAAGGTGGGTGCCTATATGCCGGCAGAGAGGGCTGGAGGCAGGGAAGGCCTGTCCTGCAGATTTTTTGGACTTGGGTGCTCCCTGGAGCTGCCTTAGGAGAACCAGATTGAGTGACTGAGTTTGAATAGTGCCTGGTGGCTGGGATTGAACCACTGGGCAGGGTGGAACTCTGGGATGGCTTGGCTGCTAGTGGGGCACTGCCAATGTGGGAGGGCCACTGGAAAGGAACAGCCCTCAGGGTCCCAGCACATGGCCAACTCTGGCATGCCTGCTGAGCTCGGGCAGCCACTGTGGGGTGAGTTAGGTGGTTTCTGCACCCCAGGGCCAGTCCCTTTGTAGCCAAGGGCACTGTTTGGAAGGTAGAAGCATGTCTCCCAAGAAGTCTAGTGAGGTTCCCAACCTGGTGGGGACTGAATGCTAGTGAAGCAACCACACCCTGAATGAGGGCAAGTAAATCAGGAAGATGGGACCACGTCTCCACAGCAACTAAATAGTGGCTTCTCCCACCCTCAACTTATTCAACAGAATCAGGCGTTGTGTTTTGTGTTTCCTAACTCCAGCTTGCCACCCGGTGTCCAGGCAATATATTTCATTATATATATTTTTTTCAGTCTTCCCAGAGCACCACCACCTGGAGACCAGGCAATATTTTGCAATGTATTTATTTGTTTGTTTTTTAAAATTTTTTCTTCCTTTTTTGGGTAATTTTTGTTTTGTTGTGTTTTTTATTTTACTTTTAATTTCTTCAATATCAAAATTTTCATCTTTGTTACAATTTTTCTGCTCCTTTTTCTCTTTTTTATCCTCTATTTCCTCTTTTCTTTTCTTTTTTTTTCTGAGACAGAGCCTTAAGCTGTTACCCTGGATAGAGTGCTGTGGCATCACAGCTCACAGCAACCTCCAATTCCTGGGCTCAAGCAAGTCTCCTGCCTCTGCCTCCCAAGTAGCTGGGACTACGGGCACCCTCCACAACACCTGACCATTTTTTGGTTGCAGCCG